>JARHVA010003335.1:637500-760000 GCA_037957365.1 Torreya grandis | reverse complement strand
ATTATCTCTCCACACTTGAATAGGGAATAAATATAAATATAAAATAATTATAATGAACTTAAGAGACATATTTAAAATATTCATAATAAATTTATTCTTTAAATCTATCCAAGTCACCTCAAATACACCTCTGCAAGACGACTACATAGAACTACCAACAAGCCTATCAACACAGCCACAAAGAATGATGTCTTTAGTAATTTTAAGGGAAATTTAATGACTTATTATTAACATTAATATTTTATTTTTAAAATTTATATCATTATAAAATGGATATATCTCAATATATAGAGTCAACCATTGGTCTTATAGACCAATTTTTTAGGCTTCTCTCTCACTATTCTAACATAACTAGATAGGCCATTTTGGATTTCATGTTTCAAATTATTAAAATCACTCTAAAATTTTTATAAATAATATATATTTAATTTATGTCTTTAAAATAAACATAATATCCATTATATTTTTCATCTAAGTCCAAATATCCTCCAACTCGCCATTCTCCTCACTTACTCAGCTCTATCATTCTACCCAGTGAACCAGTCATGGTAAACATGAATTCCAACACATATAGAAACACGTATATGAACTTATAATGTATGAATATGGTAATATTATAAATTTTAAACAAAACCAAGTGATTTATATACAAAAACTTAGATCAAAATTATTTAATAACAATCTTGCAAGAAGCTCACTCAAATATTTCAGTCCACTAAAAAACATAGTCAAATTTGATAAGAATTAAGTTCACTTGTATGGAATATTACAAATAAATTAAAATTTAAGGTTTTTATTTAATGATTATAATTCATCTTTTATTTTTATGCTATGCCAAAATTCTCAATATTTTGGTTTCTACATGCATTTCTTTGCTCACTAGTTTTTATGATTTTTACCACACTCAAAAACATTGACATTAACCTGAAATAAATTGAATTTTATGAAAATTTAAGATAAAATAAAAATTTTAGGATGATATTTATTAATTATGCTACAAATTTTTATTTTACACCAACTTGATCTGATTAATATCTTGCATTTTATAATCACTTATTTGCTATTGGGTTCCTTATGCATACATAGTTTGAATTTGAATCCCAATAGATATATTTTTGAATACCAATGGATATTTCCCAAAGATAATACTCGATAGTCTTTGGTATGTCATAATTTTCTATATAAACTTTAGAGGCTTATATATTGAACTAGGGATCATTTCAAGACACCAAATTTGTAGGATACCTTCATGGTACTATGGACAACATCTCCATGAAAACCTTTAACCAAGGTTGAATATATAATTACCTATAATAAATAAATAAACTTATTAGTATATTCATACATGTGTGATGGTATATGATGTCTTGGTCCTTATTAGGCTAGAGGATGCATGTTTTTCTCTCCAAATGATCAAATGACACACCAGAACTTCAACAAGACATCTATGGATGCCCCACAACCTCTTCTTTGTCCTCACTAACCTACAAACACTCTTTGCACTACTTCCAAATCTCATATACAAATATTTTATCACCTTTATAATTGTTTATACATTCTTACAAGGCCTAATTCAAGGTTATTCAAGATACCTTGATGACTTGACATGTACCTTTAATGCATTCTCTTAAACTAAATTGTAAACCTTGAATATTAAACACATCTATGTCATTATCACCATGCCTTTACAATCCAATTTTATGATTAAAAACAAGGCCATCCATTAGAACTACTAGGTACCAAACCATTTTGAAACTTTCTTGCCACTACAGATACATTTTGAAACTCACTCTTATGCCAAATAACCTTATACCATTCTCTCAATCCTATACCCACTCATTTCATCATACCTCACAATGCTTCAGAAGACACTCTAATGGATTATTCAAAGATACACTAGTAATCTCATATAAATGATCATAGATACCCTTCTTTGGCATCAAAGATAAATCTTACCTTACCATCAATGACATGCTAAACCACATGATATCAATGACAACTTGCAACAATTTTATGTATATATATATATCATGATGTTAAAGTCTAACTACCTTCTTATCATGAGTTAGATGTAGGAAAGATCCATCCATCAGATCATGATAGAGGGAGAGCATCATCAAAGAGGATGGAGTAGATGGAGTTACTGGGGGATGAAAGAGGAACAACTAAAACTCATGCACACACCATGATACATAGCATTCTTTATGTGCATTGTTTGAATTGTTAGCTTTAGTATATCTTTAGTTTTATTTGCATTTAGATGATTGATTATGTGTGTTAGTTGTGATCTATTTTTAGTTTAATGCTTATATGGATCTAATTATGTGATTTAATTATGGTTTTAGTATGTATATTGATGTAACAATATTGTTTTTTTATCATGTTATGTTATTAGATTCATGATTGTGGATGATATTTCTTTAATGAGTAAGTAAATCTATTAGATTAGTATTTATCTAATAATAACTATCGACTAACCGGAGTGTCTTTAAAATGTATTATACATTAGTCGATTATAATGATATTATTGAAATATCATTATTTTGGCTTAATGCCTTCATATATAAAAGATAGTTATAGACATATGGATAGTTTATATAGAGTGGTAATAACAAATTGATGCGTTGATATAATATCATTATGTTTTGGTATAGTAGTTTTTTGATTTATAATTATATTCAAAAGCATATCATTGACTTTAAATTAGTCACATTATTATTTAAAGACAAAATGTTGATTACCTTTTTTAAATTAATACCAAAATTACATTGTTACACCAATCTATCTAATGAACTAACCACTAATCAATGTTCAAATGCATAAACTATAGTTCTATGTAAGGAAGACTTGAAAAGTGTTATTTATCATTAGAAATGATTTTAATAGTGGATTTTGTAAAGTTGATATAGGGAATGTAAAATCAAAATACCATGTAGAAAATAAAGGATTAAAATAATGGTTAAATGGTTTGGAGAACATTTGAGATAATTAGGGCTTTCTTTGTTTGTATCAAATTGGAGTTAACCTAGATTAATAAATAGATTTTCAGATAATGGGGATTGGCATGATGAAATTATGGATAACTATGAGTTTGATGCGAATAGTTTCATGCATTGC
The DNA here is from genome assembly GCA_037957365.1 of Torreya grandis. Taxonomy (NCBI): domain Eukaryota; kingdom Viridiplantae; phylum Streptophyta; class Pinopsida; order Cupressales; family Taxaceae; genus Torreya; species Torreya grandis. The sequence continues at coordinate 756,883 of JARHVA010003335.1, read as the reverse complement.
ATAAATGAGAAATGTTAATGTAGAAATAAGGATAAGATGAGATAGAGAGATGGGCATGACAACACAGATAAGAGAAGAAGAGGAAGAATAGAAAAGGAAAAAAGAATAATTTTTGTTTGAGAAGTATCAATCTAGAATATATTATGGGGTTGGTGAAGCTATTTCATTATTTTTTGAAATAGGAAATTATGTGTAATAATTATGTTTTATTAGGGTTTTTATGAAATGTCTTGCTTCATATTAGAGATACAAATTTATTCCTATGGATGGCTCGGCCATCCATAGAACTAAATCTATATCCCTTGAATCTTTTTTAAATTGAAGACTAGGACTATATATGTGAATTGTTATGGTTGAATGGATTTATGTTTTGATATGATAAATTCAAACTAAGAAATTGTAATACTTGACATTCAGTTTTTAATGAGTAGGTTGATTGTGTATGGTTGTTTTGAAACCCTTATCACTTATATAAAACAATGTTTATGTTAAAATCTTGGCATATGTAGTACACATATAGTCGATATGTTTTAACTTTCTTGAGGTAAAATTCTAGGTCTGAGTAAGTCTATTGAATGAATGGGTTAGTATTGAAATTTTTTGAATGCTTATTATGAAGTTCTTAATGGGTTTAGTTTATAAGAAAGGAATTGTATACTTTTATTTTTCAAAACACTAAATATCTATAAAGGATTGTTAACATATTCATATAAACCCTATGAGAGTAATCTAAGTTTGTGTAAATTAAATACATTCTAAGGTGGGTTCAATAAGTGGTTATGTCTTATCCCTACATTGAATTTATTGTTATGGAAATTTTTTTTACATGAGGTGACTACAGTATCCATTTGTATATTTTTTAGCATATTCACATCAATGTTATTATAACAAAATGGATATAAGCATAACTAGTAATTTAACATACACAAATGTATAGATCATTCGTACAACATGTCTATTATTTATGTGGATTAGGTATCTAGTTTGAATCCTATTTTGGAGCCTGTAACATATTATGAAATCCTTAAGCATTTGAGTTTTTAATTAAAATTTAAGTTGACAGAGTCAAACTTGGAATGATGCATGTGATAATGTTTATGAACCGAGCATAGACTATAATAAGGTTAAAAACTTATATTACATTGTCCAATGGTTTGGTTGTTTTATGGTTCACAATAAATCTGAGTTGGATGTCAACTTGATTTTAAATGTTACTTAAAAAACTAGGGTAAAATATAATCCTATAATAAGTGAAAGGGTCAGAATATATATTTGAGTTACTATTTTATTAGAACATTGTTTATCAACATCTTGAAATAGCATATCAAGTCTAATTATCTAAATTAGGGGAAAACAAGGAAATCAGACTATGAATAGTTTTTCCATTGAAAATGGATTTTGACTGATAAATTGAAATAAGTGAAATGAGAACATATTTTTGAGAAAGTATAAGTCTTATGATTGAAATTAAATGTTATTTTCTAAATAGATAAATTGTAAATAGTTTGTTTGAACCATATGTAGCTCATAAAGGAAAATAAAAATTACTATTAGTTTGAACACAATATAATTTTTATAAATGAACAAATACATGTATGCAGTATATATTATGTATGTATAATACTACTACATATATATGGAATATATCTATATGAGGAACTTGTGTACCCATACACATATAGCATATTTTTGTACATAGGAAATGTGTGATTATAATTATGGTATATGTTGATTGTTAAATTAAGTCATAAACATGAGAGGTCGTACACTATGATTATATGCATATAGCTCAACAAGTTAATATCAATGAAGTATTTATGTTTAATATGAGACAATACATTCAATATGAGGTATTTTATCTCTAAAATTAATTAAACTAACTTGTTTTTAATTGAGAAATGCGTACATAGAAATAAACTATGATAATGTTTTTTGTCATAGATGGTAGTATATTATAGTTACTTATGGAAATTATAAACATGCAGTCTAAAGTATAAAATGTAGATTATTGGTATAGATTGTACTTGTTTATGTTTATTATTTATGTAATAAATAATATAGATGAGATTAATTACATACGTTTGATGGATTGAATGCATATACTTTGATTATTTTCATACTTATCATGTTTTATGCCTACTAATATGAAGTAATACATTGAATCTATTGGTTATATTTTATATTAACCAAATCTCACATTGATGGTACTATATAAGTAGTGAGATAGACTTAACTATCTTACTTAACATCACTAATGCTAGATGAGGATATTACAATCAAGTGGTGTGTATAAATTTGATCAATCCTAGTGATCATTAATTATTTGAAAACTTTGGCCAAAGTAATATTTAGTTAAAAATTGTCATTTTATATGTATGATTTACATGTTTGTATAATATCATGTTAGAACATATTTTCTTTATGTTACACATCATGTATTAGATATATTATAGTACATAGGTGTTATCTTGTCTCTATGGATTCTCACACTATCACTATCTACCCATCCATGAAAGGAGGATCATTACCTAGTAGGGGGATTGTGTAGGGGATTGATGGTTTATGGCTGGTGTGGAAAAGTAATTATATGATGTTCTCCCTCCCCATAACAATACTTTATTGGATACTACACTTGAGATTACCATAGATAATGGATTTCATGGGACTCATTCTCCATGGAGCCTTGTAACTAGTATTATTTTTATTATTGAAAAATTATTCCTAATGAAAATGTAACTATTTATTCATATGTACATTGATATCAGTGGTTGTAATATTATACCAATCGTGGCTAGAATTACGTAATTACTTTCTAGAATATATGTAGTTATGTTTTGCTTATTTTTTTCATAGTGATCAGTAACTGAATGGATTATTACATGCCTATTTTATGGTTAACATATTTATTATGCTTTTATTAGGATCACTAGTTTGATTCTCATGGTGAATCAAAATGTTGAATACATATAATTAAATTAACTAAAAAAAATTGTTATTCTAGTAAATTTTAATGGGGATGTTACATTATGGTATTAGACCTATGGTTCAAACTCTAGGACTTAATGGGTTCAATAATATTTTATTATTATTCTATTTAGGAAAAATGAGAATGGTGAAATATAGATAATATCTTGAGGTTAATTCAAATTTAAATGACAATAACCCTCTATTTGGTCTTCACTAATTTGTCACTAAGCAAATAGTAAAGTTAGGTCAGATTATTATAGCCATGAATGAATATAGGGACCAAATTTTAGCCTTATAATATAAAATTCATAGCCATGAGGAGTAATCCCATCAATATGTCCCAAAATAACATCTTGTTGAGCAATAAATCCCTTAAGATCAAGGGAATGAGGAAATAACTTAGGATGTAAGAGCTCATATAGCATAGAATTGTCTAGAGATATGAAAAAGGTGAATCTACCTAAGTTAGATGGAAAAATTTTTATAAATGAGGATGAATCATGGATTACTAAGATGGATAAGTATTTCAAGATTCAAAACTACTCTAAAGTCACTAAAGTAGTTTGGGGAGCTTACGATTTGGCTAGTGAAGAAACTACATGATAGGATAGAAAAAATTTGTAAATGAATCTTAAATCTACCACCACCATATATGATCCAAAAATTAGGAGCTTTGGTTGAAATATAATTCAAGAAATAATAACAACACAATTGTAATAATGTTATCTCTGAGAAGAGATGTTTTATTGATCAAATTTGCAGATCTAAACATATGCCTATCTCTAAGAAGAGATGTCTGATTGCCTTTTTGAGCTACATCTATTTTTATACATAATTTTAAGGTAGGAGGATGATGTGGAAGATCACCAATCTCGAGGGAGATGAATTGGTTTGAATTCTCTGATTTACAATATTATAGAATTCAATAAATTACTATTTTTAGAAACTTACTATTTTTAGATTGCACTATTAAAATTAAAATTTAGGACACTTTAATTAGAATTTTGATGGTAAAAAATTATCAATCATATATCATGGTTCAAATGGGGAGTCAAATTGAGCTATGGTGCAAAAGTTATGGCTCCTAGAAGTTCTACCAACAATTGGGGTAGAACCATCACCCGAATTGTCACCTAAAATGTTGCTCAAATAATTCCTCCCTCCTTGAAAATTATTGGTCCCCATTACATCAAGATTTATCATCAAGTGTGGTAGTTGTGTTTTTATTTGATTCTTGATGCATACTTAGAATTGACTATGCTTTGTGGAGTTGTGCTTTGTGGAGCTGTGCAGGGCCTGATTATTTACCATTTCTATCTAACCATTAGTCTATGGATGGAAGGCCATGAAATTCCTTAGATTGGTATTTATTTTCTTCTATTGTTTTTTTTTTGTGTATTCAAGGCTAAAACATCAACCCTTTTGGATTTATGTGGCTTGACCACCATGAGAATGAATTTCTTGGTATTAATCAGGGAGATAGATATAGAAGGTGGTACCTCTGGTACCTTGTAGCACCATTTTCCAAGAGTGAGGGTGATCCTTAAAGTTATTGATTTGTATATACCATATAAATCATACATTAATGGATGACTAAGGAGTACATCACAAACATCCATATTGACCACATCACACAAGACCTCATCTTGGAAAGGTTTTATTACATATGAGAGAATACATTGGTGGGTGACATAGAGTTTTCTTCCTAGAATAAAAAATCCAATACTGTATGGCTTTGGGTGAGGCTTCATGGATAGATTTAGGATTTTCACAACAATAGTAGAGATTAAATTATTTTTACTCCCACTATCAAGAATGAAATATAGAGGCTTACCTTTCACCCATAACTTAGAGTGAAACAACCTTTCCTTGTCATCTAGCCTCTCCTCATCGGTCTATGATGAAGAAATGATGGCATCAAGTTCAACAACTACAATCTCTTCTTCATCCTCTTCAGCTATAGTGTGTGTATGAGGTAGAGTAGTAGATATTGAGGATTTTAACTCAGACAACAAGGACTTAATGGCTCAACATTCTTCTTTGGAGTGAGTTATAGATTTATCGTAATCACACCATTTTCTAATCTTCCCTTCATTTTCATTCCAATTTTGGCCTTGTTTTTGACCTTCTTTATCACTTTTATATTTTGAAGGATAACTCTTTATATTCAATCTTCCATGCTTCTGCTCAATCTTTATCATGAACTTATATGTCTTACTGAGGGTTTCCAAATTGAAGAGTTACATTTCCCCCCATATATACCATTATAGTCTACCACTATATTTGAGAACCTTGTATTTCTTACTTTCTTGGATGCCCAATCTCATAGATAGAGAATGAAAAATGGTAGTGTAATCTTGAATAGATTGTTCTTTACCTTGGTGAAGTTATTACCACTCTATATGTAGATCATCATATTCTATAATGGGGTAGTATTATTCCTTATGAAATCATCCTATGTAGGTTCCACCTCAAAGCTAATATCATTCATAATGAATCTTTTTTGTTACCCTTCCCACCAATTTTTGATAAGTAATGATGATTTCAAAAGAGCAAAAGTGATCTTTTCTTTATCAGTGAATTTATGTATATAAAAATAAGATGACAATTGATCCAAACAATTTTCTACTACATCATGATTGATTTTTCCTTCAAATGTAAGGATATCAAAATTCACCTGAACCTTGAAGGGTGCTGGGGCACTGAAAATATGTGGGGTTTCATATGAGGATCTATAATTTCCCATCAAGATTTCTTGGAGAATTGGGTGAATTATTGTAGAATATATGCTTGATGTTGTTGGACGGCTTCATTCACATTTCCTTGAAAAGATCAGATATCTTAGTGTTGTCTACCATTTGAGATCATTTGAAGTAAACAGGTGGATAGTCTATTGGTTATATTATTTTCTACCCAAGCTTCTTATAATCTAACCTCATCCTCCAGATTATACACTCTAAAAATAAACCACTCTTATACAATTGATCCAAAACTTAGGAGCTTTGGTTGAAAGATGATTCAAGAAATAAGAATAACACAATTATAATAATGTTATCTCTGAGAAGAGATGTTTTATTGAATAAATTTATAGATCTAAGCATATGCCTATCTCTCAGAAGAGATGTTTGATTGCCTTTTTAGGTTACATTTCTTATTATACATAATTTGAAGGTAGCAGGAGGATGTGGATGGTCTCTAATCTTGAGGGAGATAAATTGGTTTGACTTCCATGATTTACAACATTAAAAAATTTGAGAAATTACTATTTTTAAAAACATACTATTTTTAGAATGCACTATTAAAATTGAAATTTAGGACACTTGTGTTGGGATTTTGAGATTAAAAAAATTAAACATATCTCATGCCATCTCATCATGTTCTCATCATTCTTAGCTTTCCAATAGTTCAAATGAGGAGTCAAACAAAGCTATGGTGCAAAAGTTATGACTCCTAGAAGTTCTGCCACCAATTAGGGTAGAACCATCACTTAAATTGTCACTTGAAATGTTGCTCAGATCATTCCTCCCTCCTTGAGAAGCAATGGTCCCCATTGAATCAAGATTTATCATCAAGTGTGGTAGTTGTGTTTTGATTTGATTCTTGATGCATACTTATAATTGACTGTGCTTTGTGTAGCTATGTAGGACCTAATTATTCACCATTTCTATCTAACCATAAATCTATGGATGGAAGGCCATGAAATTAATTAGCTTGGTATCTATTTTCTTCTATTGTTGTGTTGTTTATGTATTTAGGGATACAACATTGTCCCTTTTGTATTTTTTTTGCTTGACCACCATGAGAATGAATTTTTTAGCACTAATTAGGGAGATAGATGTAGAAGGTGGTACCTCTAGTACCATATAAGATCATGTTCCAAGAGTGAGGGTGATCCTTTGAGTTCTTGATCCAGAGATACCATGTAAATTATATATGAGTGGCTGACTAAGGAGTACATCATAAACATCTAGATTGACCACACCACACAAGACCTCATCTTGGGAAAGTTTTATTGAATTTGAGAGAAGCCATTGGTGGGTGACATGGAGGTTTATCCTTGGACTCAACCATCCAATACTATATGGATTTGGGTGAGGCTTCATGGATAGATTTAGGATTTTTACAACATTAGCAAAGATTAAATTCTTTTGACTCCCACTATCAAGAATAAAATGTAGAAGCTTACCTTTCATCCATAACTTAGAGTGAAACAACATTTCCTTGTCATCTGGCCTCTCCTCATGGGTCTATACTAAAGAAATGATGGCATCAAGCTTAGCATATATACTCTTTTCTTCATCCTCTTTGACTGTAGGGTGTCTATGAGGTAAAGTAGTAGATGTTGAGGATTTGACTCAAAAAGTAGGGATTTGATGGCTCAACATTCTTCTTTGAAGTGAGTTCTAGATTTATGGTAATCACACCATTTCCCAGTATTCCTTTTATTTTGATTCCAATTTTGGCCTTGTGTTTAACCTTCTTTATCACTTTTCCATTTTTAAGGTTAACTCTTCATATTCATTCTTCCATGCTTCTACTCAATCTTCACCATGAACTTGTATGCCTCACCAAGGGTTTCCAAATTGAAGAGTTTCAATTCCCCCCATATATACCATTGTATTCTACCATGATATTTGAGAACTTTGTGTTTCTCACTTTCTTAGATGCCCAATATTGTAGATAGAGAATGAAAAATGTTAGTTTAATATTGAACAGACTATTCCTTACCTTGGTGAAGTTGTTGCCACTCTATATACAAATCATCATATGATACAATGGGGTAGTATTCTTCCTTTATAGCTTTTATGAAATTGTCCTAGGTAGGTTCTACCTCAAGGCCAATATTATCTGTACTAAATCTCTTCTTGTACACTTCCCAAAAAAATTTGATAGGCAATGATGCTTTCAAAAGAGAAAAAGTGATCTTCTCTTTATCAATGATTTTATTTAGAGAAAGATAAGATGAAAATTGATCCAACTAGCTTTTTACTATATCAACATTGATTTTGCCTTCAAATGTAGGGATATCAAAATTCACCTAAACCTTGAAGGGTGTTGGGGCACTAAAAAGATGTGGGGTTGTAAATTAGGAGCCATAATTTCCCATTAATATTTATTGGAGAATTTGGGTAAATTTTTGTAGCATCTATGCTTGTTACTATTGGAGGGCTTTATTCACCATTTCCTTGAAAGGATTAGATGTCTCAGTTTTATCTACCATTTGAGGTCATATGGAGTGAATAGATGGATAGTCTATTGGTTATATTATTTTCCACCCAAGCTTCCTATAATCTAACCTCATCTTTAAGATCATACACTTTAAAGAGAAACTGATCAGATACCACTAATCCAAAACTTAGGAGCTTTGGTTGAAAGATAATTTAGGAAACAAAAATAACATAATTGTAATAATAGATGTTTTATTGATCAAATTTTCAAATCCAAATATATGCCTATCTCTGAGAAGAGATCTCTGACTGCCTTTTTAAGCTACATTTATTTTTATACATACTTTTAAGGTAGGAGGAGGATGTGGAAGGTCACCAATCTAGAGGGATATGAAGTGGTTTGACTTCTATGATTTACAACATTACAAAATTTGAGAAAATAATATTTTTAGAAACTTACTATTTTTAGACTATACTATTAAAATTGAAAGTTATGATAGTTATATTGGTATTTTTGGGGTCAAAATCAATTGAGTATAGCTCATACCATCTCATCACATTATCTTCATTCTTATCTTTCCAATGGTTTAAATGGGGAGTCAAATGGAGCTATGGTGCAAAAGTTATGGTTCATGGAAGTTTTACCACCAATTGGGGTAGAACCATCACCTAAATTGTCACCTAAAATATTTCTTAGATCATTCCTCCCTCATTGAGAAGCAATGGTCCCCATTGCATCAATATTTATCATCAAGTATGGTATTTATGTTTTGATTTGATTCCTATTGAATACTTGGAATGGACTATGCTTTGTAGAGCTATGCTTTGTGGAGCTTTGAAGGGCTCAATTGTTCATCATTTCTATTTGACCATCAGTCTATGGATAGAAGGATTTGAAATTCCTCAATTTGGTATCTATTTTCTTATATTGTTGTGTTATTTGTGTAGTCAGGGCTACATTATTAGTCTTACTGGAATTCTATGGATTGACCACCATGAGAATGAATTTTTCGGCACTAATCAAGGAGACAGATATAGAAGGTGGTACCTATGGTACCTTATAACACCATGTTCCAAGAGTTATGGAGATCCTTTGATTTATTTATTCATAGATTCCATGTCAATCATACATGAATGGCTACCCAAGGAGTACATTGCAAACATCTATATTGATCACATCATACAAGACCTCATCTTGGAAAGGTTTTATTACATATGAGAGAAGACATTGGTGGGTGACATAGAGGTTTCTCCTTGGAATCAACCATCCAATACTATATGGCTTTGGGCGAGGCTTCATGGATAGATTTAGGTGTTTCACAACATTAGTAGAGATTAAATTCTTTTGACTCCCACTATAAAAATGAAATGTAGAGGTTTACCTTTCACCCATAAATTAGAGTGAAATAACCTTTCCTTATCATCTGGCCTCTCTTCATGGGTCTATGATGAACCAATGATGGAATTAGGCTCAGTATCTATAATCTCTTCTTCATCCTTTTTGAATTTAGACTATGTATGAGGTAGATCAGTAAATGTTGAAGATTGTGACTCAGAAAGTAGGGACTTGATGGCTTGACATTATTCTCTAGAGTGAGTTCTAGATTTGTGGTATCCACACCATGTCCTAGTCTTCTCTTCCTTTTTCTTCCAATTTTGGCCTCATATTTGACCTTCTTTGTCACTTTTATATTTTGAAGGCTAACTCTTTGTATTCATTCTTCCATGCTTTTGCTTAATCTTCACCATGAACATATACACCACATTGAGGGTTTATAAATTGAAGAGTTATATTTCCCCTCATATATACCATTATAGTCCACCATGATATTTGAGAAAATTTTATTTCTCACTTTCTTAGATGCCTAATATCATAGATAGAGAATATAAAATGTTAGTGTAATCTTGAACATACTATTCCTTACCTTCACAAAGTTATTACCACTCTATATACATATCATCATATGCTCTAATGGGGTAATATTCTTCCTTTACAACTTCTATGAAATCATCCCAAGTAGGTTTCACCTCAAGACCAATATCATCTGTACTGAATCTCTTCGTGTACACTTCCTACCAATTTTTGATAGGAAATGATGATTTCAAAATAGAAAAAATAATTTATTCTTTATCTATGAATTTATTTACAAAAAAATATGATGACAATTGATCCAACCAATTTTATACTACATCAACATTGATTTTTCCTTTGAATGTAGGGATATCAAAATTCACCTGAACCTTGAAAGGTGTTGGGCACTGAAAAGATGTGGGGTTGCAAATGAGGATCAATAATTTCCCATCAAGATTTGTTGGATAATTTAGCCAAATTTTTATAGTATATATGTTTGTTATTGTTGGAAGGCTTCATTCACCATTTCCTTGAAAGGATCAGATGTCTCAATGTTGTCTACCATTTGATGTTGTTTGGAGTGAATAGGTGGATAGTCCATAGATTCTATTATTTTTCACCCAAGCTTCCTATCATTTGACCTCATCCTCAGGATCATACACTCTAAATACAAACCACTCTAGTACCAATAATCCAAAACGCAAGAGCTCCAATTGAAAGATAATTCAAGAAACAAGAATAATGTAATTGTAATAATGCTATTTTTGAGAAGAGATGTTTTATTGATCAAATTTGTAGATCTAAACATATGCTTATCTCTAAGAAGAGCTATTTGGTTACCTTTTTGAGCTAAATATATTTTTATACATACTTTTAAGGTAGGAGGAGGATGTGGAAGGTCACCAATCTCGAGGGAGACAAAGTGGTTTGACTTCCATGATTTACAACATTACAGAATTCAAGAAATTACTATTTTTAGAAACTTACTATTTTTAGATTGTACTATTAAAATTTGAATTTAGGAAACTTCTATTGGTATTTTGGGGGTCAAAAATGATTGAGAATATCATTCCATCTCATCATTTTATCCTCATTCTTAGATTTCTAACAGTTTAAATAGGGAGTCAAACAAAGCTATGGTGAAAAATTTATGGCTCCCAGAAGTTCTACCACCAATTGGGGTAGAAATATCACTAAAATTATTTTATGAAATATTGCTTGGATCATTTCTCCCTCCTTGAAAAGTAATGGTCCCCATTTCATCAATATTTTTCATCAAGTGTGGGAGTTGTTTTTTTATTTGATTCCTGATACATACTTAAAATGGACTATGCTTTGTAGAGTTGTGCTTTGTGGAGTTATGTAGGGCTTGATTGTTCACCATTTGTATCTAACCATAAGTATATGGATGGAAGGATATGAGCTTTCTCAGCTTGGTATCTATTTTCTTCTATTATTGTGTTCTTTATGTAGTTAAGGCTGCAACATCATCCCTTTTAGATTTCTATGGCTTGACCACCTTGAGAATAAATTTCTTGGCACTAATCAGAGAGATAGATGTAGAAGGTGGTAGCTCTAGTACCCTATAACACCATGTTCCAAGAGTGAAGGTGATCCTTTGAGTTCTTGATTCATAGATGCTATGTCAATCATACATGAATGGTTGACCAAGGACTACATCATAAACATCTAGATTGACCACATCACACAAGACCTCATCTTGGAAAGGTTTTATTGCATATGAGAGAATATATTAGTGGGTGACACAAAGGTTTCTCCTTGGACTCAACCATCTAATAATGTATGGCTTTGGGTGAGGCTTCATGAATTGATTTAGACTTTTAACAACATTAGAAGAGATTAAAATTTTTTGACTCCCACTATCAAGAATTAAATGCAGAGGCTTACCTTTCACCCATAACTTAAAGTGAAACAACCTTTCCTTATCATCTAGCCTTTCCTCATGGGTATGTGATGAATAAATAATGGCATCGAGCTCAGCATCTACAATATCTTCTTCATCCTCTTTGACTATAAGGTGTGTATGAGGTAGAGTTGTAGATGTTGAGGATTTTGACTCAGAAAGTAAGGATTTGATGGCTAAACATTTTTCTTTGGAGTAGTTCCATAGTTGTGGTAATCATACCATTTTCTAGTCTTCCCTTCATTTTTATTCTAATTTTAACCTCATGTTTTACCTTTTTTGTAACTTTTCATTTTTGAAGGTTGACTCTTCATATTCATTCTTTCATGCTTCTGCTCAATCTTCTCTACAAACTTATACACCTCATCGAGAGTTTCCAAATTGAATAGTTCCATTTCCCCATGTATATACCATTATAGTCCACCATGATATTTGAGAACTTTATGTTTATTACTTTCCTAGATAGCCAATCACGCAGATAGATAATGAAAAAAGTCAGTTTAATCTTGAATTGACTATTCCTTTCCTTGGTGAAGTTGTTGCCACTTTATATACAGATCATCATATGCTCCAATGGGCTAGTATTTTTCCTTTACAAGTTCTATGAAATCATCATAGGTAGGTTCCACCTCAAGGCTAATATCACTCATATTGAATCTCTTTTTGTACATTTCACAAATTTTTAATAGGTAATGATGCTTTCAAAAGAGAAAATGTGATCTTGTCTTTATCAATGAATTTATTTACCAAAAAATAAGATGACAATTGATCCAACCAATTTTCAACTATATTAGCATTGATTTTGCCTTCAAATGTAGGGATATTAAAATTCACCTTAACCTTGAAGGGTGTTGGGGCACTAAAAAGATGTGGGATTGTAGATGAGGATCCAGAATTTCCTATCTAGATTTATTGCTAAATTTTGGAAAATTATTGTAGAATATTCATTTATTACTATTGGAGGGATTCATTCACTATTTATTTGAAAGGATTGGATTTCTTTTCATTGTCCACCATTTTAGGTCATTTGGATTAAACATATGGATAGTCTAATGGTTCTATTATTTTCTACCCAAGCTTCCTATAATATGACCTCATCCTCAGGATCATACACTCAAAAGACAAACTGCTCTAATACCACTGATCCATAACTCAGAATCTTTGGTTGAAAGATAATTTAAAAAATAATAATAACACAATTATAATAATGTTATCTCTGAGAAGAGATGTTTTATTTATCAAATTTGTAGATCTAAACATATGCCTATCTCTGAGAAGAGATGTTTGATTGCCTTTTCAGGTTACATCTATTTTTATACATACTTTGAAGGTAGGAGGATGTGGAAGGTCGTCAATCTCAAGGGAGATGAAGTGGTTTGACTTCTAGGATTTACAACATTATAGAATTTGAGAAATTACTATTTTTAGATTGCACTATTAAAATTTAAAAATTAGGACACTTTCATTAGGATTTTTTAGATAAAAAATGATTGAGCATATTTCATTCCATATCATCATGTTCTCCTTATTCTTAGCTTTCTAATGGTTTAAACAGGGAGTCAAACAGAGCTATGGTGCAAAAGGTATGGGTCTAAAAAGTTTTGCCAGCAATTGGGGTAGAACCGTCACCTAAATTTTTACCTAAAATGTTGTTCAGATCATTCCTCCCTCCTTGAAAAATAATAGTCCCCATTGCATTAATATTTTTCATCAAGTGTGGGAGTTGTATTTTGATTTAATTCTTGATGCATACTTGGAATGGACTATGCTTTGTGGAGCTATGCAGGGCTTGATTATTCACCATTTCTATTTGTCCATCAGTCTATAGATGGAAGACTATGAACTTCCTCAACTTGGTATCTATTTCTTTTATTGTTGTGTTATTTGTGTATTTAGGGTTGCAACATCAGCCCTTTTGTATTTTTGTGGCTTGACCACCATGAGAATAAATTTCTTGGAACTAATTAGGGAGATAGATGTAGAAGGTGGTACATTTGTTAGCCTATAACACCATGTTCCAAGAGTGAGGGTGATCCTTTGAGTTCTTGATTCATAGATTCCATATTGATCATAAATGAATGGATGACCATGGATTACATTACAGACATCTAGATTGACCACACCACATAAGACCTCATCTTGGAAAGGTTTTATTACATATGAGAGAAGATATTTGTGGGTGACATGGAGGTTTCTCCCTAGACTCAACCATCCAATACTTTATGGATAGATTTAGGCTTTTCATAACATTAGCAAAGATTAAATTATTTTGACTCTCACTATCAAGAATGAAATGTCAAGGCTTACCTTTTACCCATAACTTAGAGTGAAACAACCTCTCCTTATCATCTAGCCTCTCCTCATGGGTCTATGATGAGGTAATGATGGCATCAGGATTAGTAGCTACAATATCTTCTTCATCCTCTTTGACTGTAGAGTATGTATGATGTAGAGCAATAGATCTTGAGGATTGTGTCTCAGAAAGTAAGGACTTGGTGGCTCAACATTCTTCTTTAGAGTGAGTTCTATATTTGTGGTAATCACACCATTTCCCAGTCTTCCCTTCCTTTTGCTTCCAATTTTAGCCTCATGTTTGACATTCTTTGTCACTTTTCCATTTTGAAGGCTGAATCTTCATATTCATTCTTCCATGCTTCTACTCAATCCTCACTGTGAACTTGTATACCTCACTAAAGGTTTCTAAATTAATGAATTTTATTTCCCCCCATATATATCATTGTATTCCATGATGATATTTGATAACCTTATGTTTCTCACTTTCTTGGATGCCCAATCTCGTAGATAGAGAATGAAAAATGTTAGTGTAATCTTGAATAGACTATTTCTTACCTTGGTGAAGTTATTAACATTATATATACAAATCATCATATGCTCTAATAGGGTAGTATTATTCCTTTACAACTTATATAAAAACATCATCCTAAGTAGGCTCAACCTCAAGGCTAATATCATCTATAATGAATCTCTTCTTGTACACTTCCCACCAATTTTTGAAAGGAAATGATGCTTTCAAAAGAGCAAACTCAATCTTCTCTTTATCGATGATTTTATTTACATAAAAATAGGATGATAATTAATCCAACCAATTTTCTACTGCATCAACATTGATTTTGTCTTTAAATTTAGGGATATCAAAATTCACCTAAACCTTGAAAGGATAAAATGTCTTAGTGTTGAAGCATCTACACTTGCTACTATTGGAGGTATTCATTCACCATTTCTTTGAAAAGATCAGATGTCTTGGCATTGTCTACCATTTAATGCCATTTAGAGTAAATAGGTGAATAGTCTATTGGTTCTATTATTTTCCACCCAAGCTTCCTATAATCTAACCTCATCCTCAAGATCATACACTCTAAGTAAAAATTTATCTTATACCACTAATCCAAAACTCAAAATCTTTGGTTGAAAGATAATTCAAGAAATAATAATAACACAATTGTAATAATGTTATCTCTGAGAAGAGATGTTTTATTAATCAAATTTTTAGATCTAAACATATGCCTATCTCTAAAAAGAGATGTTTTATTACCTTTTTACGATACATTTATTATTATACATATTTTTAAGGTAGGTGGAGGATGTGGAAGGTCACCAATATTGAGAGAGATGAAGTGGTTCAAATTCCATGATTTACAACATTATAGAATTTGAGAAATTACTATTTTTAGAAACTTATTATTTTTAGACTTCACTATTAAAATTGAGATTTAGGACACTTCCATTGGGATTTTTGGGGTAAAAAACAATCGATTATATCTCATGTCATCTCATGGAATTTTCCTCATTCTTATCTTTCCAACTATTTAAATGGGGAGTCAAACGGAGCTATGGTGCAAATGTTATGGATCTTGGACATTCTACCATCAATTGGAGTAGAATAATTACCTGAATTGTCACCTAAAATGTTGTTCAGATCATTCCTCCCTCCTTTAGAAGCAATGATCCCCATTACATCAAAATTTATCTTTATGTATGGAAGTTGTGTTTTGATTTGATTCTTAATGCATACTTGGAATGGACTCTCCTTTGTAGAACTGTGCTTTATGGAACTATATAAGGTCTAATTATTCATCATTTATGTCTAACCATCAATATATGGATGGAAGGCTATGAAATTCCTCAGCTTGGTATCTATTTTCTTTTGTTGTTGTGTAGTCAAGGATGTAACATTAGCCCTTTTGGATTTCTGTAGCTTAACCACCATAAGAATGAATTTATTATCACTAATCAAGGAGATAGATGTAGAAGGTGGTACCTCTGGCACCCTGTAGCACTATGTTCCAAGATTGAGGGTGATCCATCAAGTTCTTGATTTATAGATGCCATGTTGATCATACATGAATGGCTGACCAAGATTACATCACAAACATCTAGATAGAATACATTGGTGGGTGACACATAAGTTTCTCCCTAGACTTAACCATCCAATACTATATGGATTTAGGTGAGGCTTCATGGAAATATTTAGTATTTTCATAACATTAGTAGATTTTAAATTCTTTTGACTCCCAATATCAAGAATCAAATGTAGAGATTTATCTTTCACCCATAAGTTAGAGTGAAATAACCTTTCCTTGTCATCTAGCCTCTCCTTGTGGGTCTATGATAAAGTAATGATGGTATCAGACTCAACATCTATAATCTCTTCTTCATCTTATTTAACTATAGGATGTGTATGAGTCAGAGTATTAGATGTTAAGGACTGTGACTCAAAAATTAGGGACTTGATGGCTTGACATTATTATTTGGAGTGAGTTTCAAATTTATGTAATCACACTATTTCCTAGTCATCCCTTCCTTTTTCTTCCAATTTCGGCCTTGTGTTTGACCTTCTTTATCACTTTTCCATTTTGAAGGCTAATTCTTCATATTCATTCTTCCATGCTTCTACTCAATCTTCACCATGAACATGTATGCCTTAGTGAGGGTTTCCAAATTGAAGAGTTTTATTTTCCCCCATAAATACCATTGTAGTCCACCATAATATTTGAGAACCTTATGTTTTTCAATTTCCTAGATGCTCAATCTTGTAGATAGAAAATGAAAAATATAAATGTAATCTTGAATAGACTATTCCTTACCTTGGTGAAGTTGTTCCACTTTATATACAGATCATCATATACTCCAATGGGGTAATATTCTTCTTTTATAGCTTCTATGAAATCATCCCAGGTAGGTTACACCTCAAGGCCAATATCATCCATACTGAATCCCTTCTTGTACACTTCACACCAATTTTTGATAGGTAATGATGCTTTCAAAAGAGCAAAAGTGATCTTCTCTTTATCAATGAATTTATTTATAGAAAAATAGAATGATAATTTATCCAACCAATTTTCTACTACATCAGCATTTAATTTTCCTTCAAATGTAGGGATATCAAAATTCACTTGAACCTTTAAGGGTGTTGGGGCACTAAAAATATGTGGGGTTCTAGATGAGGAGCCAAAATTTCCCATCGAGATTTGTTATTGAATTTAGGAAAATTGTTGTATCATATTCACTTACTACTATTGGAGGATTTCATTCACCATTTCCTTGAAATGATTAGATGTCTCAGTGGTGTCTATCATTTGAGGTCATTTAGAGTGAACAAGTGGATAGTCTATTGGTTCTATTATTTTTTACCTAAGATTCATGTAATCTGACCTCATCTTCAGGATCATACACTCTAAAGACAAACTAATTTGATACCATTAATCTATAACTCAAGAGCTTTAGTTGAAATATAATTCAAGAAACAAGAATAACACAATTGTAATAATTCCATCTCTGAGAAGAGATGTTTTATTGATCAAATTTGTAGATCCAAACATATGCCTATCTCTAAAAAGAGATGTTTGATTTCTTTTTTTGGATACATCTATTTTTATACATACTTTGAAGGTAGGAGGAGGATTTGGAAGGTCACCAATCTTGAGGGAGATGAATTGGTTTGACTTCTAAGATTTACAACATTATAAAATTCTAAAAATTACTATTTTTAGACTACACTATTAAAATTGAAATTTAGGAATCTTAAGTTGGGATTTTAGGGGTCAAAAACCATTGAGCATAGCTCCTTCCATCTCATTATCTTCTCCTCATTCTTAGTTTTCTAATGGTTCAAATGGGGAGTCCAATGGAGCTATGATACAAAAGTTATGGCTCCCAAAATTTCTACCATTAATTGGGGTAGAATCATCACCCAAATTGTCTCCTAAAATGTTGCTCATACCATTCCTCCCTCCTTGAGAAGTAATGGTCCCTATTACATTAATATTTGTCATCAAGGGTGGCAGTTATTTTTTGATTTGATTCCAAATGCATACTTATAATGGACTATGCTTTGTAGAGCTATGTAGGGACCGATTGTTCACCATTTTAGTCTCACAATCAGTTTGTGGATGGAAGGCCATGAACTTCCTCAATTTGGTATTTATTTGTTTATGTTTTTGTTTTATTTGTGTATTCAAGGTTGTAACATCAACCCTTTTAGATTTCTATGGCTTGACCACCATGAGAATGAATTTATTGGCACTAATCAAGGAGATAGATGTAGAAGGTGGTACCTCTAGTACCCTATAGCACTATGTTCCAAGAGTGAGGGTGATCCTTTGAGTTCTTGATTCATAGATGTCATTTTGATAATATATGAATGGATAACAAAGGAGTACATCACAAACATCCATATTGACCACATCACACAAGACCTCATCTTGGAAAGGTTTTATTGTATATGAGAGAAGATATTGTTGGGTGACAGCAGTTTTACCCTAGACTCAACCATCTAATATTGTATGGCATTAGGTGAGGCTTCATGGATAGATTTAGGATTTTCAAAATATTAGTAGAGATTAAATTCCTTTGACTCCCACTATCAATAATGAAATGTAGAGGCTTACCTTTCACCCATTTTTAAAGTGAAACAACCTTTCCTTGTCATCTAGCCTCTCCTCATGGTTCTATGATGAAGAAATGATGTCATTGATCTCAACATCTACAATCTCTTCTTCATCCTCTTTGACTGTAGGGTGTATATGAGGTAGAGTAGTAGATGCTGAAGATTGTGACTCATAAAGTAGGGACTTGATGGCTTGATATTTTTATTTAGATTGAGTTATATATTTGCGGTAATCACACCATTTCCTAGTCTTCCCTTACTTTTGTTTCCAATTTTAGCCTCATGTTTGACCTTTTTTTATCACTTTTCTATTTTTAAAGTTGACTCTTCATATTCATTCTTCCATACTTATACTCAATCTTCACCACAAACTTGTACACCTCACTGAAGGTTTCCAAATTAATGTGTTCCATTTCCACCCATATATACAATTTTATTCTACCATTATATTTGATAACCTTGTGTTTCTCACTTTCTTGGATGCCTAATATCATAGATAAAGAATGAAAAATATCAATGTAATCTTGAATAGACTAGTCCTTGCCTTGGTGAAGTTGTTACCACTTTATATACATGTCATCATATGATCTAATGGGGAAGTATTCTTCCTTTACATATTCTATGAAATCATCTTAGGTAGGTTCTACCTCAAGTCCAATATCATCCATACTAAATCTCTTCTTTTACACTTCCCACCAATTTTTGGCAGGCAATGATGCTTTCAAAAGAGAAAAAGTGATCTTCTCTTTATCAGTGGATTTATTTATAGAAAAATATGATGACAATTGATCCAACCAATTCTCTAATGCATCAACATTGATTTTTTCTTCAAATGTAGGGATATCAAAATTCACCTTAACCTTGAAGGGTGTTAGGGCACTAAAAATATGTGGAGTTGTAGATGAGGATCCATAATTTTCCATCAAGATTTGTTGGAAAATTTGGGTGAATTTTTGTATCATCTATCATTACTACTATTGGAGGGATTCATTAACCATTTGCTTGAAAGCATCAGATGTCTCTTTGTTGTCTGTCATTTGAGGTCATTTAAAATGAACATGTGGATAGTCCGTTGGTTCTATTATTTTCCGCCCAAGCTTCTTGTAATTTGACCTTGTCCTCAGGATCATACACTCTAAATAAAAACTAATTTGATACCATTAATCTATAACTTAAGAGATTTATTTGAAATATAATTCAAGAAACAAGAATAACACAATTGTAATAATGTTATCTCTGAGAAGAGATGTTTTATTGATCAAATTTATAGATCCAAACATATGCCTATTTCTAAGAAGAGGTGTTTGTTTGAATTTTTAGGATACATCTATTTATATACATACTTTTTAGGTAGGAGGAGGATTTTGAAGGTAACTAATATTGAGGGAGATGAAGTGGTTTGACTTCCATTATTTACAACATTACAAAATTTGAGAAATTACTATTTTTAGAAACTTACAATTTTTAGAATGCACTATTAAAATTGAAATTTATAACACTTAAATTATTATTTCAAGGGTAAAAAACATTTATCATATCTCATGCCATCTCATCATATTATCCTCATTCTTATCTTTCTAATAGTTCAAACGGGGAGTCAAGCAGAGCTATGGTACAAAATTTATGGCTCCTAAAAGTTCTACCACCAATTGGGGTAAAACCATCACCCAAATTATCACCTAAAATGTTTCTAAAATCAACATGGGATATTTTTTTAACACTATTAAAATTGTGAAGACTTCCATAATTATACTTTGACCAAAATCCTATATATTTTTAGAATCTTAAGCAAGGAGACTTGTCGATGAATGAATACTAGGAGTAATTCATCAATTTTTTAAAGTATGTACCTTAGTATTAGGAAGATGAGAGTTTTAAAATTATGAATTTCATCATGGTATTAAAACCATATATTGGTGGAGAGGTGGATGTACATGGCAAATCTACTATAGACTAGGTCATTAATAAAGCAATCAAGCAATAACAAAAATTTAAATTTCTTTCTCAAGTCAGAGAAAAGTTCAAGAAATTTTTTGGAATTTATAAACCAAATTTAAAAAATAATATTTTTAATTAGAGGATTGGAGACTCCAAGAGTCATTTTTAAAATCAAAATTCTAGATTCAACACTAGTTCAGGTAATACGAAACTAGGAAATGGTTTTAAAGGTAGTTTTAATAGAAACTAACAGTCTGATAGGAAAGGACCACTTGGAGGTTTATTAATTTGTGTAAGTGACCATTTTTATCATGATTGTGCCTAAAATAATTCTAAGAACAAAGGTTTTTCTCCATAAAAATGAATGTTTCAGCAATTTATGTATGTGGGAATTGATAATCGACAAGCCAAATTCTAAGATTCACCTATAGAACTATTAGGTATTTTGTTTGAACATCTAATTTATATTTTGATAGATATAGGGGATTTTTTTTTTTTAATTTCTCCTATAATAATTAATAACTTATATATAAAATCTATAGTAATGGTAAATGGATGGTCAGTACAATATGGGAATGAGTCAAAGGTTAAAGTTGACAAGTGTTTAATTGAATCTAAGATTAGGTTGCCCAAATTCACAATAGTAATTTATCTTTATGTAGAGCCACTAGAGTCATATGATGTGATTTTAAGATTCAATTGGCTTACGAATCATAAAGCCAAGGTTGATTGCAGTCAAAATAAAGTTGAGTGTCATGATGATTTTGGAAATTAGACACAAATTTGAAGTGAGAAAAGATAGTTGAGGTTTAGGAAAATTTATACATTACAACTTAATAAGGCTCAAGGAAAAGGGTTCCAATAATTTATTATCACTATAAATGAAGTGGAGGAATATAAGGAACCATCCCTTGAAGATTATTCTTTTCTAAGAAATTTAACATTGATTCATATCAGAACAACTGTATTCTTTCTATGAAGGTCTTCATGAGATACAGGATACTAGATTAGATAGGTTGATATAGTACTCTTATTTATTCCTAGTTAATAAACTAAGTTTTACAAGTCAACTCAGTCTTTTTGTTAACATCCATATCAACAAACTAAGTTGAATATGTTAACATAGTCTTTTAGTCAGCATCTAGATTAACAAACTAAGCTAGATAGGTTAACTATCTTTTAGTCAACATCTAGATCAACAAACTAAGTTATAAATGCTAATTTATTATTTAAATAAACATCCAAATAAACATAATAATTTTAATATGTCAACTTAATCTTTCATTTAGCATCCAAATCAGTAAACTAAATACAATAGGTCGACTTAGTCTTTCAATCAACATCCAGATCAAAAAACTAAGTTAAACAGGTTAACTTAGTATCTAAATCAGCATCTAGATCAAAAAATTAATTCAAATAGGTTGACTTATTTTGAAAATTTTATAATCAACATTCAAGGCACTTAAGTAAAAATTTTAAAATCGTCTTCAATGCACCAAGGGTCCTCTCTTCATCTCTTTATCAATTTAGTTCTTCATTATTTTTCTATTTTATACAAGTTTATAGTCTTCAAAACTAGAATCATATAGTAAACTAAGTCAACCTAGTTGACTTAATTTTTTATCCTATATTCTATCTAAAATAATAAGTCAACTTGGTCAACTTTATTCTTAAAACAAGTTGCTTCCACATAATAGTATAGACCTAGTAGATTTTTTTTGTACTATTTACATACAGTATCATCTAAACTGACTTTGTATGATTCTTAATTTGAGAATTAACAACTTTTTGCTACTAATTAATTCACACTTTCATTTTCAACTATTTTCATACTTAGATTATCTCACATTATATTATTAGATGGTTTTTCAAATTACCATTTAGTTACACTATTTTTCTCTCTTTGTACACACTACCAAATCACACAATATTCAAAATGCATTTAACATTTATCTTTCCAAGGCTTACTTGAATTTCATCACCAAAGTGAAAGCCAACTTGGTTTTTTGGCCAACTATAAACATGTGGTTAATGATATATATTGGAAAATCACCTGACACCATTATTAGTATAGGATTGTGAAGTGAGGGGGTACGCCCCAATACCAAGCTAGTAATACCATTGCTAATATAAATCCTTTATAGCCTAAACATGCCAAAACTATCTATAGATTACTTTCTAGTTCCCTATTTTTAGCTAACTTCCCTACCACACTTAAAATAACACTTTATAATAATCTAACAATACTCAAGATGACCATTTAGTTAGAATTTACTTTTTTAGTGGACAACTTTCTCTTTGATCATTATGTATTGTATTTTAAAAAATTGCATTGAACAACCAGTGTTGGTGTAAGTTTTTGTGTTATGTTCCCCAATCTGATCATTCTCATTGATCTAATTAAATGTGTTTAAACGATTTGATTTCTTGATTCAATTACATTAAAAAAATTATTACTTTTAACACATTATCTTTCTAGTCAACATAGTCTCTTATAGATTGTGTTTTCCCTATTTACAATAATTAGTTAACTTGGTTGACCTTTTTCTCTCTTTTATCAATTAGGTTACAATACTAAGTTGACCTGGTCAACCTTATATCCTTATCAGACTATGTTTTTCCTTATCTATAGTACTAAGTTCACCTAGTTGACCTTGTACTTTTTTTTACAATTAGGTTATAGTACTAAGTCAACCTAATCAACCCTATATCCTTATTATCTTAGTTTCATACCCTATTTTCAATACTAAGTTGACCTGGTCGACCTTGTACTCTTATCTATCTCTTGATTTATAGAACACAATCCACCTAGTCAACCCTGTATCCTTCCTATCTCTTTAATTTTGCATCAAATTTATCTTAATTAATCTTTCTCCTTCATTATGAACTTCTTATTTGAAGACAACACTGATTTGAGTTCACTAGATATGATGAGCTTTACCAACCCCAATAGGTTCTCCCATAAGCATCTTGTGGATCATACCCTAAATAAAGGTAATGTGCATGTATCCACTAGCACTATGAATTATGGGACCCCTCCTCATTCCTCTTCAATTCATAATACTCTCTTCTCATTTGAAGATCAACCTAAATTAGAGTATACCCCAAAAATTATATTCTTCATAAATGAGTTTCCTTAACACCAAGGAAAATATCCTTCTACTATTTACCACCTCATGATAAGTGGTCAAGTTAAGGATTCCCATTCACCTTCTCCCACATTTTCACATATATTTGGAGACACTAGTTTCTTTTCTTCTCATCTTATTCCCTCTATTTTGACCCCTTATCATACTATGGCATCTTCTTATTTCATTTCATCTATCTACATGCATGGTATCTATACTAACATGGTAGGTTCTACATCTATTGTGCCTCTTCCAAGACCCACTCTTCTCAATTCTTCCACTAGTGCATCATTTGATACACATGGTAATCATACCTCTAGTCTTACTTCTTCTCATCCCTTTACTAGTACATATTTTTCCACACAATTAAATCATGCTACTAGTGCCTCACTTACCAACACTTCCTTTCGAGCTACTAGTAACACTCATAGTGGTACCCAAGCCACTACTACCAATCATAATGCTTCACATAATGCCAATAATACCACTCAAACCCATCAAATTATATTACAAACTCCTAATCAAATGAGTTGTTTCCAAACTAACAGTTCAAATCAAATGATGCAAGTGCAAAATCATCTTATCCATCTTCAAGACCACCCTCAATAGGTTTCATGGGGAATTCATAACCATAATGCTCCCCTACCTACTCTTCCAAATTCCTATGTTAATATTATCTCTCAACCTCTCCTTGTTAAAAAAATAATAAAACACCTTCAAAATGAGCCTCTTATGTCTCAAATTGCTAAGATCAATATATGAGGCATGACCCCTACCATTACTTAAAATGGATTAACCGATACTACTTTTCACTTAAAAACATTTGTAAATCTATATAAATATTGGTTCAAGTTAAATACTATTGCTGTTACTAATTTATTAGAAAAAAATCTCATGGGTGATGCTTTCTATTGGTATAACCAACTCAAATATCATTCCATCACTAGTTTGGAACATTTAGTCAATGCACTAGTCCAAGAATTTCAAATTAGTGATCTCCCTAAAAATACCTTGGCCTATTTTATGAATTGTAAGCAACTTGAGACCAAAACCATGCAAGATACCATCAAATAATGGAAGATCTTATCTAAAAAATGTGAACATAATATGGAATATGACAACCTCTTTCATCTATTTACCAATGATCTTTTTCCCAAGTTGCAATATTGGGTTTTGACTCTCTCACCACATAATTTGAAAGAGGACATTGACCAAGTAAAGCACCAAGATTTCCTTGTGTGTCATTTCAAGCCATCCCAACCTTATATGGGTCCTTATATGTTTATAAATAATAATAATTTTCATGCTATAAATGATGGTGTCAATGATTCCTATGATACCATTCATATTATTAAAGCTATTATTCCAAACTAAACTCCATCCCAACCACATCACTAATCCTCACTTATCTTCAACAAATCAGATCAATTTTCATAAACCTTTATCCTAAGCAAAACTACAAAAACATATACTAAGGCCTCTTCCATGAAAATTTGATCCCACTCATCCCATAAAATCTTGGTATGATCCCAATAAAATTTGTTGGTTTCATGCTAGTTGGGATGATTCTCATGATACTTGTAGGAAACTTCATAATTTATCTATATATTTCCTTCTCAATCCTAGTTTTGAACATGATTCTGTCATTTATAAATGTAAATAATCCTATGACATTACTTTCAAAGTCCTTGAAACACAAACTAAATCTCAAGCTTTGAACCAGGACAATTCTCATTTGGTTAAATCATTAAGACAACCAAGACAAGACTACCCCTTATACCAATAATGTTGATATCCTTCTTGACCCAACTCTTGAAGATAATGTGGTAAATATGACTAATATGTGAAGGGTTTTTTCCTTCATTGATCCTCATACCATCCACACTCCTCAATTGTCTCACACTTTTCATGTTATCCAAGACTCTTCTCCAACTCACTTTACATAGTGAAAGAAGAACTTATATCTTTTGATGAACCAATTCCAACAACTCCATTGGATAACACTTCTCATACTATTTATACCATTCCTCTAACCTCTTTACCCATCACTAATGATAATCAAAATTTTACCAACACTTCTTAAACTAAACCTACATCAACTACCCCATATTCTCAAGACAATAAACAAACTTATCCTCAAATTAAACCTTCAACATATTATCAACATAAATTCACATGCCCTTTAGCTCCTCCTTCCAAAGACATTATTCAACATTATGTACCTCTTTTCAACAATCCTCTTATGGTTTATGATGAGTGGGATCTTATTATAGAGCTTACTAATCTCCCATCTTAAATACCAATTCTCAAAATTATGCAAACCTCTCCATGTCATCATAATCATCTTATGTAGCTTTTGTTTAAAATGAATATCCCTTATCCTCCCTTAACAGGATATAAATCCACCTTACCTAGATCAAAATAGCATTTTACAATAGTGTGAAGAGATGTCCATACACATTGATGAAACAATGGACAATTCTCTTTCCCTCGAATTCCCCATTGCTTCTATGATCCTTGATGAGATTCTACTTCATGTGAATGATCCCCCTCTTTTAATCAGTGTCCAAATTCATGATATCCAAGTTAATCATGCCTTTATTGATGATGGTTCTATCACATGTGCTACCTCTCTTAATTTTATCAATACTCTTAGTTATTTTGAATGTAATCTTTAATCCACATGCAACACCTATAAAGGCTATGACCAAAGGCAAATGTCTCCCTTAAGTTATGTATGGCTCCCTATCACTATCCCACCTATCATTGTTCACATGAAGGTGATTATTTTAAAATTTCCTCTATCCTATAACATTATTATTGGTAGACCATGGACTCATCACATGAGAGAAGTTACCTCTTTTGCTTGCCAATGTGTCAAATTTCCTCACATTGGAGCAATATATAGGATTTAAGTGACATTAACCCTTAGAATTTTGAAAAATTCCAAGACTATGGCGTGTTCAAGATTCCCACCCTTAAACCCTTGATAAGCATTCCATTTCATGAATCATAATAGTTTAACTTTCCTATCAATTCTACCTAAGATTTCAATGTTTACACTGAACTCATTGGGAACATACCCCCTAAACTCCAAGATTATAATGATAATGAGCCTGATAAGATCAATCTCAAGATTAAAACCTTAGATCTCTCACCTCATCTAATTTTTCATCTTCCACCTTCTTTATAATGTCATTATCATCAACCACATAGTGATGATATACTGATTATCTTAACTAAGACTCAACATTCCATTCATCACACCACATTAGATGACAAGGTCATCCCTACCTATGCCATCAATATTCATACACCTAACTATGATTATGTTTATGTCTTAGATGTTCCATTCTTAGGAGGTATTGCTCAAGATTGAGATGCTGAAATTATTTATTATCATTCCTCTTTGATTTATTATTTATGTATTTATTCTAGCATTCCATCCTCTATCATTCCTAATTTTAACATTTTTTCTCTTGATCATAGGGTAAATATGGTGTTCACACCTCTAGTTTCTAAATATCCTCATAGGATTATGCTTATGGATCATGTTATGATTGGTCCCTATCACTTTGCTCAATACCAAGACCCCTTTATTTGACTTATCCCTAAGAATCTTGTGACTACCCTTCAAAATTCTATGTATCCCACTCTTCCCTTAGTAGAGCCTAGTTTGGATCTTATTACCACTCCTTCTATAGTTGAGTCTCTTTCAATTTCATATCCCATTACTCCTTTAATTGAGACTTGCCCAATATATCCATAGCCTCACCTTCCCTTGGTGATGGTTTTCTCCCTTTACCATAGCTTTCTCCCTTTCCCTCCAAATGGGCTTATCATCCATATTGTGATATTAATAAATTTATTAATAATTATACTAGAGACTATTCATTACACCACCTTTCCTTATCTTCCATTTCTACTCCTTCCATTAGTACACCTTCAAATTCTACTAATAAGTATATATGTTGCTTTCATGGCATTGATAATCATTCATCTACAGATTAGCATAAGTTGTGGTAATATATAAAAACCTTATGACCCATCAATACTTAGCCCATATACAAGGATATACCTCCTCCAAAAGTATTACCTAAATATATTCCCAAATATGGAGATGTATATTATCTCTAACACCAATGTGGTACTCTTCACACTAATAGTTGTTTCATCCTTCAACAACATCTCAAGTATCACCTTATAACTATTCCTATAACTACTACCCTTCCTTACATAGGTTTCCCTTACAAGAAGGATCCCCATTCTTCCCCCATGGCTCCACCACCTATGGTCCATTACCTACCCATGATTCCCTCACCCACACATCTTCCCTTACCTATGGATCCCTCTTCACTGATGACTCCTTCACTCCTGTATCCTTCTTCACTAGTGACCCTTTCATCTCCCATAGAGTCCACTCTAATTGCTTCTCTCAAGCATCCCTTACATGATATCCTTCATTAGCATGATATTTTAGGCCTTCCTACATTTTCCATTAAGGGGATTTATCATGAAGTATTTTCTCAACTTCCCATGAAGATCTATGAGACTTTGGTTGCAGTTCGAGTTCAAATTCATAGAGACTTATAAGATGTTATGGATAATGTGAGTGGATAATATATTATTATTTATGAACACAATCATGATGTAATTTTTTCTTCATTTGGATTGGATGTGTTCTCCAACTTTACTTTTATCTATCTTATATAATTTGGCATTGTGTCAATTTTTTTCTATCTTTTATGATAAATTTTGTCTTGCATTATATTTTACTTATGATGTTCTCTTATGGATTGTTTTTCATGATTACATAATTACTATTATTAATTTCCTTTTCTATGGCTGTCTTGTTTTATTCCATGATTATTTGTTATCTTATCTCAATACACATGAACAATTTTTATTATGATTTGGTTATAAAAACCTTACTCCCTTTATTAATTATTTACTTACCATGTATTCAATTATCAAACAATTCATCTCATTATAATATCCTTTTACTAGTCCACTTTAGATCTCCCATTATTCCCCTTTATTACCTTTTGTAAACTAATCATATACATGGTTGAGACTTGAGATAGAATGTTGGTTCATAGTTAAGCCTAAGTGTTTTAGTCAATCATATCTTTGGATACATATCTTCCTTTATCGAAATCCTAAAACTCCATATTTTTTACCAATTTATCTCTCATGATTGGTCATTCCAAGTTTGTATGGAGGAGGAATATTAAAATTCATAGACATTCAAAAGCCAAATTATTTAACAAAAGGTAATGATATAAAATTCAACATTCAAAACCTTCAAAATTCAAATCACACTAAAATATGTGATTCTAAGCACATATTATTTTTATAATCAAGAATCAAACTCCATAGTTGGCCTGATGATAGATTCAAGGTCCATTTGGGTGTGTTAGGCTAATAGATTAGAAAAGGAGAATAAAAAATCTTTTAGTACTACCTAATTTCTTATAAAAGTACCTAATCTTTGTAGTATACTGATATTTTTGTAAGGGGTCCTAAGGAATGGGGAACACATCATGGGAAAGTAGGTCCATTTTTAATTTTCTTGTTCAAAATAACCTACATGAGTTGATCTTAGTACCACACTTGTTTTCCTATAGTGAACATGTATCCTTTGTATATTTATTATCACTAGTCACTTAGTGTCTTTTCATGTCCTTAGTGTGCCTCATGTCTCCTAAGGTCTTATTATAAGAATCCTATGTTATGATTCTTACATTCCCTCTTTCATTATTTAACACCCTAATATTTCCCCTTGAGAAATATTGGTTTTTGATCACTCCCCCTAGGGATTCCATTTGTAAGTTATAGTTTAAGACCTTGGAAATGACCAAGCCTTCCTCACAAATTACCAAATTTTAACATTACCATTTAAAACATCCATTTTTACCATATTTTTACATTTTTTACACCTCATTGGTGTTCCCTTTTTGAGTTGTAGTTTAACACCATGGATAGGACCTAACCTTCTTCAAAAAAAATTCCAATACCCAAGTCACAATGAAATTACATGTGTCAAATATAAGATAAGATGTGATTTATTATGATTTACATTTCATTGACATGATTTACATCTTGATTTAGTATGTTTTATGATTAATTCATTAATATTTCACTTTTATCTTCTTATTTTCTAATTGCATGTAAGAATCCAACCATTTTTCTTAAGTTTCTCATACTTTCCAACTTGAATAAGTATGATTAATTTAAGACCATTTTGCCAATTTTATTTCTCTATTATACTTCTCAATGTGATTTAGTATGATTGATTGAATTAATTTATTTGATATTATACCATTGGTCTTTTACATTTTTCCATTTTACTACATTATTTTCATACTCCCCAATGTGATATAGTGAGATTTTACTTGTTTTAATGTGGTGATAATCTTTTTCATAGTTTAAAAACATTTTCCCCTCTTTTTTGTGACTTTTTGGTTTATTATACTTAGTGATATTTTGTTATTACACATTTCCCCTTATGAAATAGAGTGTAGTGTATTTGTTTTTGATTAATTATACTTTTCCAAATCCTTTTTTTATTTTTATTTTTAACCATGTATGTGTACTCCATAATGCTAGAAAAGAAAACACCCCACATATATTTCATATAACATATATAATAAAAGAAAAATAAATGAACTAGAATTAATTATATCCATGCATCAAAAACCACAAAAAAAATATAACTCATGAGATCAACATCCAATTTTCAACACAATGTGTGTGTGTGTGTTTATACCAAATATGATAATAAATTGCTCTAGCTCTATGGATGGGCTCCATCATACCTATCTTTTGGCCTAGCCATGCTTCTCATAGATACTCAAGATCATCCCCTCTACATAGTATGTTTTAATGAGGTAGTCCAAGATGTCAAACCTACTACTTGTCCCTATAGCTTATCTACCTAGGTTTGTACCTATCCCAGCTAGATCATGGTATCCATGTATGTGGCTCTCTCCTAATATAGGTCCTACTAATCCTGTACCTCTCTTAATCCCACCCTTACCAATGGTTAAAATCCATTTCCACATGTTTTTAACTACCTCACAGCCTCTCCAACTAGTCTAAACCATCTCACCTGAGTTGTGTTAGATGGTACCACAAGATCATTCAGGAAGGTGGGGTCATATGGTGCTAGCATTCCATCCAAAATGTCATGGATAACTATAATGACTAAGGATCCCCATATGATATCCTCAGCCACAAAATTTTAAAACTTTAAATGAGATAGATATTAGATCACATATACATCTCAAAATCTATTTATCTACCTAAAATAATATGAAAACTAGTATTTTATCTCAAAAACTAACAAATCCAACCTTTCTTACCTATCTTGGTGTCACCAACCACTATTTATTAAAAGTTGGAAATTATTCTTAACTCTACCACCACCACATGGGATTAATTCGTAAGACTATTCAAATCATGATGGCTTCCATAGTTATACTTTGACCAAAAGATTGTAGATCTTTAGAATCTTAAGCAAGGATACTTATCAATAAATGAATACTGGGAGAATTTCATCAAACTTATGAACTATATACCTTAGTATTAGGAATATTAGAGGTTTAAAATTAGGAATTTCATCATAGGATTAAAACCATAGATTGGTGGAGAGGTGGATGTGCATGGGCCATCTACTGTGGACTAGGTCTTTGATAAAGTAGTCAAGTAAGAACATAAGTTGAAATATTTTGCTCAAGTTAGAGATAAGTTCAAGAATTTTTTTGGAATTACTCACAAAATTTAAAAAAGAAGAACTAAAAGTAGAGGAGTGGAGACTCCAAGAGTCAGTTTAAAAATCAAACTACTAGATTCAACACTAGTTTAGGTAATAAGAAACTAGGAAATGGTTTTAAAGGTAATTTAAAGGGAAACCACTAGTATAATAAGAAATGACCACCTAGAGGTTGATTCATTTATGGAGGTAATAATTTTCATCATGAGTATACCTAGGATAAGTTAAAGAACAAAGGTTCTACTCTACAATAATGAATGCTTTAGTAACATATACATGTAGTAATTAATAATTGATAAGATAAATTCCAAGATTCACCCATAGAACTGTCAAGTATTTTGTTTAAACATATAGTTTCTATTTTGATATATACAAGGGATAAAAAATATTTTATTTCCAATAGGATACTTAATAAGTTATCTATAAAAGTTAGAGTAATGGAAAATACATGGTCAGTACAATATGGGAATGAGTCAAAGGTTAAAGTTGATAATTGTTTAATTGAATCTGAGATTAGGTTGCCTAAATTCAAAATAGTAGTGGATCTTTATTGAGCACCACTAGGGTCATATGATGTGATTGTAAGACTAAATTGGCTTGTGAATCATAAATCTAAGGTTGGCTTCTATCTAAATAAATTTGAGTGTCATGATGATTTTGGAAATTAGAAACAAATTCAAGGTGAGAAAGAGACTTGAGGCTTAGGAAAAAAATTCAATGCAACTCAAAAAGGATCAAATAAAATGGTGTCAAGAATTTATTATCAAGATAAATGAAATAGAGGAATATAAGAAACCATCCTTTGAATATTATCCTTTTCTTAGGAATTTTCATGATGTGTTTCTAGATAAATTGCCAAGATTGCGTCTTAAACGTGAGTTTGATTTCTCAATTTGTATTATACCTCGATTAGAACCACATTCTAAGGCACCATATAGAATAACCACTAAATTGGTTGAATTAAATTCTTAACTATAGGATTTATTATCAAAAGGGTTGATTAGACCAAGTTTATCACCATGGGGTGCACTAGTTATTGTTGTCAAGAAGAAGGATGGTACTCTTCACCTTTGTAATGATTATAAAATGTTAAATAAGGTGAATATCAAGAATAGATATATGCTACCTTGTATAGATGATCTTTTTAATCAGATGCAAGGGGAAATGGTCTTTTATAGGATTGATATTAGAGTAAGGTATCATAAGTTGAGGATAAAAGATGAGGATATTAAAAAAATAGCTTTTAGAACTTGATATGGACACTATGGGTTCAAAATATTACCATTTGGGTTGACAAATGCTCTAGAAGCATTTATAAATCTCATGAACATTGTGTTCAGAAATTATCTAGATCATTTATTTTGGTCTTTCTAGATGACATTCTTTTATATTTTAAGGAATAAGAAGATCATATTCAACATTTAGAATTGGTTTTTCAATGGTTGTGAAAGCACAAGTTGTATGTAAAGTTATCCAAGTGTTCATTTTTCCAAAATAACATGAAATATTTGGAGAATATTATCTTTATGGATGGTATTTCAATAGATCCAACAAAGATAAGATCCATTATGGAGAGGTTAGCATGAAAGAATGTCCATGAGGTAATATATTTCATGGGATTAGTGTGGTATTATAGGAAATTCATTTCTAATTTTTCTAAGATAACTAATTTGATTACCTCTCTATAGAAGAAGAACCAAAGTTTTATCTATTTAGATAAGTGTGAAGTAGCTTTTTAGGAATTAAAAAGGAGGATTACTTCAACTCCAATGCTAAGAGTTCTTGATCCTAATGGTCAATTCCAAGTGATCAAATATGCATTTAGGGATGGACTTGGAGGATTTATTATGTAGTATGGTTCATTGGTAGCCTATGAATATAAGAAACTAAAGACTTATGAGATGAAATACACCCCTCATGACCTATAACTTGTATTAATTATGTATTTTTTATGTATACACATAATATTTTCAAAACTTTATCAATTACTAATGCTTTATATCTTATAGGAACATATTGAGTATCAATCATTATGAGTTTACTCCCTAAGGGGTATACTAAGAGAGGGGTAGACATACCATTGATGCTCTATAGGATTATTATCCCTTTTTGTCACTTTCTATCTACACACTTGTCTCTTAAAAACCATTCCCCTAATTGTTCCCTCTTATTTTGCACCCTCCTCTAGACATTTACCATCTTCATTATCCCTTTCCCTAACCTAAACCCATTTTTATAAGTTTACATGAATATCTCAACCACATATACCTTGTATTTTTATTTACAAAATCTTACTAAGAATTATTTTGGCCATGGTTGACATAGCTCATAACCTAGTTGGTTTTTTGTCAATTTTAATATTAGGTCGACTAGGTCAATCTTATCAGCCTAAATTTTTGGAAAGGTTTAGGGTTAGATCTGAATATATAAACACATTAATTTTTACATTTATAAGAAAAAAGAAGAAGTAAGTTATATTTCACGTCTTCTTATCCACCATTCTACTTAAGGATCAAGTTTGGGGTTTCATACTTTCTTTGGAGATATGGATATGACCTTATGGAGAAGTCTTTTAGATGCATTGATAGGTTTTGTAGCCTAGATTTTATTTATATTTATCATCCTTATATACCAAAACAACCTCTTTTGAATCACCTTAGCCAAGGGAGATATTGAGGCTCAGTGGGTTCATCTTCAAAGGTAAGTATTATTGACTTTGTTTCTCCTTTTTAAGAGTAGATAGATATGCATTTTGACTTCTCTTACATGCATTATGATTTTGTATACATTGATGTGAGTATATGTATTCTATGATATTTACTTTTACTATTTATTACCCCCACTTTATGCCACAAGATTTGGTGCACACTACATTAGACTTTACTTTAATTGTTATTATTTTAGTGAATATGAAAGCATAGGACCTAATTAGGGTTACTACATAGTTTTGCTTGAATAGAGGATTTGAAACCCTACCTAGTGATATTTATTATGGCAAGATATCCCTTGATTAGGTATAGTGGATCCATATTGGTCATGACCCTGAATATCTAATGTATCCCCCAATCAAAAGTGTAGGTAGGATTTCTCTTTTAGGAACTAGGATTGATTTCTATATTTGTTATATTTCCTATTGCATACACTTTGAAAGTTAAGAGATATTATTTGTTGGGAAAACCATTTGAGCTCAATACTAATAACTTGGGACTCAAGTACATCTTTACCGAACCAAATTTGAATGCTCATCAAAGACATTGGCTAGATTTTTTTTCCAATTATGATTTTGATATTAACTAGATCAAAGGCAAGGAAAATATGGTAATTGATACCCTAAGCCATATAATGTACATAGTAGTCATTATTACTATCAAGAGTAATTTTAGGGATAAAGTGATTGAATTATTGTTAGGAGATGAATATTATGATTAGGTTAGGAAATCATTGTTTGAGAATGTTCAAAATCATAGGTATAAAGGATTCATAATAGATAATGATGGTCTTTTACAATATAATATAAGGATGTACGTATCAAAAGAGAGAATATAAAGATCATAGTGATAAAGGAAGTACACAATTCCCCATTTTAAGACATCTAGGAGTAACCAAGCTTATGGTAGAGCTTAGACAACTATATTTCTATAAGGGAATCAAAAAAGATGTAGTAGACTTTGTGTCTCATTGTCTAGAATGTAATTGTGTGAAAGCTAAACATGTGCATCTAGATGGATTATTGTATCCACATGACATACTATAATGGAAGTGGAAGGTGATCAGTATGGAATTTATCCAAGGTTTACCATTATCATGGAATAGGCATGACATGATCTTGGTATTAATTAATAAACTAACCAAGGTATCCCATTTTATACCAAGAAATTTGACTGATGATTCACCTACTCTTACAAAGATATTCATAAAATAAGTGTATTAGTTTCATGTTTTTATAAAGATCATTTTCAATCATGATCTGAGGATGACTTCTAGGTTTTGGTTGACTCTAAATTTAGCTTTGGGTGATGTTGACTATTTTAACCACAAGTCAAAATGGGTCAACCCCCTATAGTCAAAAACCTATATAGGGGTTTAATATAATGTTATAGGGTATATTTAATGTCATATCACATGTTTTTATCTTTGGTCATGGTATAATTAGTCCTTATTTAATTTTGAGTCACTTAGGGGCCATTTTGGAGTCATATACATAAATGGTAAAGTTTTGAGGGGTGTCTGCATGTTCTAGGTTCCTATTCATTGTCTAATATGCAAGTCTTTTTCAATTATGTTAGTTCATAACTAAGTATTGGTAGGTAATAACTAAAAATAAATAAGATAGGTTCAAAACCATTCTTATCCTTCCTTTCCCGTCTAGATATGTGGAAACAATTAGCTGAGTGAGTTTGTCACCATGAAGGAACATATACAGGTGTTATGGAGAAGATCATTGCATCAAAAGGAGAAATTACTTGGATTTAATCACTTCATGGTTAAAAAAGGTCATTTGAAGAAGGTGAAGATGTTAAAAATAAACCATAAGGCTAGAGTAGAGTATGTTAAAGTAAAGTCACAAGAAATAACTGTTTGGGTTCAAATCTTCAAAAGGATCCTAAGTTTAAATGCAAAACTACCAAATGGTGAGATATTGTGTGATTAGATCATAGATAAATAAAATGTGGGAAATAAATGAGTCAAAATTTCCTTGAGTATATGGATGGTGCATGTTCATATGTACAAACCAAGATCAATGATTTGTGTTAAAGACTAGGATCAAAGATCAATGATGCATGTTAAATCACACAACAAAGATATAATGGTGAGAAAAAGGTTTAAAGGTCAGTGTATCCTATGATTGAATGTGTAAATGATAAGTTTCATGATCATGGTGACTTACTAGATCAATGGTACATGCTTGATCAGGTAGAAGGAAGATCAGTAATGTACATTCAATCATAAAAAGGAGATTGACAATGCATATAAAGTAAAGGAGTCAAAGAGCTAAATTACACACAAGAATGCAAAATTTCATAATCTAGGGAAATTAGATCAATTACCAATGGACATTATTGAATGTAAAATTAAGGAAACTCTTAAGAGGATAAATGAGTGAGTTCAATCAAATTTATAAGATTCATGGGGTAAAGACACATGTCTAAAGTAAATAACATGATAAGAGGATGCCACATAGAAATATACATCAGATCAAAAAGATTTTGTGGACCTAAGTATGCAGACATGTAAACAAGAGATAAAAATAATATGGTGTATATTTACATATAAGCTTAGTCTAATACCATTTCATATTATAGGGAACCCATTTTTAGTTTAGGACCAATTCAGGCTTATAGGGAATAGAATGGAGAACTTGAGTAGCCAATTTGAAATCTTCACATGTTTTTGGACACTCTACAGAGGAATATGGAGATTCCATTGATGATGAGGAAGGTTTTAAAATTTTTATTGTGGGATTTGTATACAATTTATCATTCCTCAATTCAATCATAATTTCTATCCCTAGTCAATTATGGGACATTATAAAAGAGCTAAATGATGAAGGTAGTTTCTTGAAAGAACAAGGAGAGTCCTACACAACATTTCATGAAGTTTCATGCCTTGGAGGGACACTTTTCCTATCAAAACTTGCATGGTATATTTCATACTCATTATCCTACATGTTTAACTTCATTTTTTCAACATGATGCATGTCTCAGTGACTCTTAGTCTTCATTCTTTCCTCCTCTCTCTAAAATTCTATAAGTAGAAGCTATTTTGGCTCTTTGAATAAAATACCACTCCATGTATGGTGAATCCTTACTATAATTACACTGTATATTACCTTTAAACATAACACAAGTTTGTTTTTGAGTTCATGAATAATTGTCTAAGTGTGTAAACTGATATATGGTAATGCAAAGTGATAATCTCTTATCCTTTCTTCTCATTATCCTCTCATGTTTATGAAATATTTATTATTATATCAGGTCATATGAAGTGTTTTCAAGTGTATGGTTATGTATTTTAAGTGTATAATGATCATTAGTGTTTACAACTAGCCTATGGTTCACTTACCTTGGATAGCCTTCATGCATCTCACCTCCATATTGAAAAACTCATGTTATAAACTCCTAAGACTTGGAAGTTAGCTTATATGCCTTGCTTATTACTACATGAAGTATAATGGTCATAAGTAAATAATCTTGGTGTATCACCCCTTTAGAGTATTTTTATTTCATCCAACTTTTATCCCTTTTCCCTATAATCAAAAAACTATTTTAGGTGATAAGCATTTCAAGATAAATTCAATGAGCTAGCCCTTAAACCTATAGGCTCACTTCCATTATAGGTACACCCACATACCTAGAAGTGTTCCCATGTTTCCCAAATATATAATAGGCTTGAACACCCTCTTATAGGGTGCATGATTTGGTAAAAATAGTTCTATCACACCTGATGGGACCATTGTTAACAAGACAACTTGTCAAGGTGAATGTTGGTCTTGAAAACATTATCTACAAATTGGTGTGTTATATAGTATTTCATGACTCCATCAAGGAGGATTTTCCTATCCAAGGTATGCCTAGTGGGATCAAGGTCCAAGAGAGTGAAAATATTGTTGGTATGTCTTTCCTCTAATCATGTTTTAGAATCAAGAAAGTTAGCACCAATGGTGACTCCTAATGAAAACTTTAGGTTGTAAGCATCCCAGGTATATCTCATTGAAGATTTTGATCAATTTTTTTAATCTCATTTGACATATGAGGTTGATATTAATAGCTATATTGAATACCACTATCATGAACCTCTCTATCAACCTTGTTATGAATCATATTTTACTCCTCAATAGTCCTATCATAATGGTTATCAATCATATGATTCATGGAAGTGTTATAGTCCTCCATTTACCTCTCCACATGGACACCATGTTTTTGGATATCCCTATGAGGAAGGATACTAATAAACCTATCAATAAATTCTTCATTATTAGTCTTAATAAGATCCCTATCATTCATATTATGATCCTTATCAACCCTAAGAGGATCCTTATGAGCCTTATCATGAGGAATCAGATGATTCCATGGATTTTACACAAAGATATTATAAGTCAAGATGTGGATTATAGTAGACTATAATGTAAGAAGATGAAGTTGGTCTTGACCTAAATCATTAATTTCCTCCTCCTCCATTAGACCCATCTCATGTCCAATCTTTCTTATCACTCCTACCAAAGTTGATAGATAGTGAAGATAATATGGGAACATGCAATGGTGAGTTTTATGTGCTTCCTAATCATCTCATGAAATGGTTAATAAGTTTTTTCCAAATATGGATTAGTTTATGGGAGTTTTTTGAATATGAAATTTAATGGGAGATCAAAGAATAAATGGACTTGGTAAATAAGCTCCTTCAATGCTAAATAGATCAGTTGAGTATGTGGGAGGATAAAGAGATAAAAAATAAACATACTATTATTGAATAATTTCAAGAAAACTATTGGCAAGCTGTAACTCCTAATTATGTAGGTGTTCTTCCTTCTAATCAACCCAAAAAATCACTTCCCTATAAGCTTAATAGTGTAGTTATCTTTCCTATATCTATTCACAAGCCATCTACTACACCTCATACTCTATCTCCAATTCATAAACTTTTTAGTACACCTTATATTCAATCTCCTTTGCATGATCCTATCCATAAACCTTCCATCTCACCCTTTCTTGAGGAAGAACCCCTCTTGAGAAAAGTAAGTGAAGAGGAGTAAACCCAGTCCATGGATGATCAAAAAGATGTCATGAGTGACTATGAGGAAGAAATCAGCATAGGGACTCCCCTTGGTGAACAAAAGGGTGATCCTAACTTATTAAATGAAGATAAACATTTTGTAGACTCTTCTATAGTTATCCATAAGGAATGTGGCCAAGAATTTAATAAAGAGGTATTTCAATAAGACTCCATGTCTGATCATAAAGTTTTGGATGACCATCTCAAGTTTGAAGAGGAGTGTACTATCAAGGATGAAGGTCAAGTCACTCTTCACTAAGTTGTAGTCCTAAAAGAGTCTCATGAGACCAAGGTAGAAGACATAATTATTGGAGATGACTCAATACCTCTATCTAATTTTGAATCACCCTTAGATGAATTGGAACATGAATAACATCAGCTCGATGACCTCATACATCAAGAAAAAAAGAATCAAGAGGTAGTGGTGTTAGATGACAAGGAGATTAAGGATGATTGGTAATAGAAAATGGATCTCTTTCAAGAGCTTGAAAATATTTTCTAAGTTGAAATTCAAATACATGACAAGGTGAATAATGAGTCTTCCATAGAAGATAATGATGAAGTTTGGGTAGACTATTCATATCTCCTTGATGAGTTTGAAGAACTTATAGCTGAAAAGAAACCCAATCCAATTGAGATCACCATAGAAACCAAAAAGGTATGTCTTGTTGAAAAACCATTAGAGGTCATAGTTGAGGAGCCATATGGGAAAGTTGAGATTGTTTGGATGAAATAAGAGTTAATTTTTATAGTTAATATGTTTGGATCTGCTTGGTTCTCATTGAACACCTTGCAAATGTAGTTAGAAAACACCATAAAGAAGATAGGGGCATCAATGCAAAGGATCAGAAAGATACATGTCTCATTAATTCCTCTATGTCATGAATCAAGAGATGTTTTAAACTTACCCTTTGATCTAGGAGGAAGTGATCATCTTGGTTAGTTAGTGTTTGAGTTAGTAAGATTGGTTGTTTTGTTTGTGTGTTCCATAAGTGCTCATGAAGCACAAGTGTGATTTTACTTAGTTTCTTATCTTGTGTGTTTTTCTTGTTGTTCTTTGTTGTTTTGTGTGTTGTTAAAGGAAATTTTAGTGCCAAATCTATGTACAACTGAATCCATATCCTAATGGATAGGATTAG
Source organism: Torreya grandis (assembly GCA_037957365.1). Lineage (NCBI taxonomy): Eukaryota > Viridiplantae > Streptophyta > Pinopsida > Cupressales > Taxaceae > Torreya > Torreya grandis. Next base: position 716,316 of record JARHVA010003335.1, on the reverse strand, counting down.
GTAATTTTTCTTAGCATAACAAGCATACCAATTTTGGTAAATTGCTAAGAATGTTGACCATTTCGACCACAAGTCATAATGGGTTAACCAACTATAGTTAAAAACTTATATAGTTGTCTAATATAATGATATAGGGTGTATTTAATGTCATATCATATGTTTTTAGTCTTGGTCATGGTCTAACAAGTCTTTATTTCATTTTAAATCACTTAGGGGTCATTTTGGAGTCATATATACAAATGGTATAGTTTTGAAGGGTGTCCATGTGTTCCAAGTTACTCTTCAATGTCCAATATGTTAGTCCTTATTAGTTATGTTAGTTTCTAACTAAAGATTAGTAGGTGTTAACTAAAACACAATAAGATAGGCTCAAAATCTTATGGTTCCTTCATTTCCCTTTTATATATGTAGAATCAATTAGTTGATTGAGTCTGCCATCATGAATGAGCATCTATAGGTCTTATAGAGAAGATAATTTCTTCAAAAGGAAAAATTGCCTAGCTTCAATCACTTCATGGTTGAAAAATATCATTTGAATAAGGTAAAGACATTCAAAATGAACTATAAGTCTATAGTAGAGGACACCAAATTAAAGATATAGGAAATAGCCATTTGTGTTCAAATATTTAAAAGGATCCTAAGCTTAAATGTATAACTACCAAGTGTAGATATATCTTGTGATTAGATCATATATCAATGGCACATAAGCAATCAATGAGTCAAAAGTTCTTGGATCAGATTGGCAATGTGTGTTCTTATGTATAAACCAATATTGATGATCTATATTGAAGACTAGGATCAAAGATCAATGGTGCATGTTTAATCATGCAACAAATATCCAATGGAAAGTAAAAGGTCAAAAGGTCAGAATATCCTAGGATTGAATGGATCAATGAAAAGTGTCACAATCATGGTGACTTACCAAATCAATGGTACATGTTTAATAAAGAAGAAGTAGGATCAATAACACACATTCAGTAATGCCAAGGAGATTGATGGTGTGCATAAAGTCAAGGATACAAAGAGATATTTTGCATGTGAGGATGCCAAATGTCATAATATTGATACCCTAGATCAATGATCAATGGCTAGTATTTAAGTTCAAAGTAAGGAAACTCATGATAAGATCAATGAAGTGAGTTTGATCAAATTTCTAAGAGTCATATTATAAAGACATGTGTCTAAAGCAAATAGTGTGATAAGAGGATGCCACATAGATATACACATTCGTTCAAAATTATTTTGTTGACCTAAGTATGCAAATGTGTAAGCAAGATATTTAAATAAGATGGCATATGTTGCCATGTAAGCTTTGTCAAAGACCAGTTCATGTTATAAGGAAACCATTTTTGGTTTAGGACCAATTTAGGCCTATAGGGAGCATAATAGAGAACTCAAGTAGGAAATTTGAAATGCTCACATGTTTTTGGACACTCTATAGAGGAATATAGATATTTTATTGATGATGAGGAAGGTTTTGAACTTTGATTTTTTAGGTTTTGTTTACAATTTATCCTCTCTTAATTCAATCATAATTTTTGTCCCCACTTAGTTATGGGACATTCCAAAAGAGTTCAATGATGAAAGTAGTTTATTGAACTAGAAAAGAGACTCTTATGCCACATTTCATGAATTTTTATGCTTTGGAGGGCCAATTATCTTATCAGACCTTACATGGTCTATTTCATACTCATTATCTTGAATTTTTAACTTCTCTATCCCATCATGACACATGTCTCAGTGACTCTTGGTCTTCATTCTTTCCTCCTCTCTCTAAAATTATATAAGTATAAGTTGTTTTGGCTCTTTGAAGAAAATACCAGTCCATGTATGGTGAATCCCTACTAAAATGACATTTTATTTTGCCTTTAAACATATTAAAGACTCTTTTACTATTATCCACAAGGAATGTGGCCAAGACTTGAAGAAAGAGCTATTTTAATAAGACTCCATGTCTAATCATAAAGTTATTGATGACCATCTAAACCATGAAGAGGAGTGTACTATAAAGGATTAATGTCAAATCACTCTTCAAGAAGTTGTATTCTTAAAAGAGTCTCATGAGACCAAGGTAGAATCCATAATTATTAGAGATGGCTGAATAACTCTATCTAATTTTCAATCACCCTCAGATGCATTAGAACATGAATAAAATTAGCTTGATGACCTCATACATCAAGAATATAATAATGAAGTGGTAGTGGTGTTAGATGACAAAGAGATTAAGGATGATTAGCAATAGAAAATGGATCTCTTTCAAGAGCTTGAAGATCTTTGCAAAGTTAAAGGTCAAATACATGACAAGGTGAAGAAATATTCTTCCATGGAGGATAATGACCAAGATTGGGTAGACTATGTAGAGATCCTTGATGAGTTTGAGGAACTTATAACTGAAAAGAAACCCAATCCTATTGATATCACCATAAAAACTAAAAAGGTATGTTTTGTTGAACCACCATTGGAGGTCATAGTTGAGGACCCATATGGTAAATTTGAAGTATTTTGGATGTAATAAGAGTTCATTTATATAGTTAATATATTTGTAACTACTTGGTTCTCATTGGACACCATGCTAATGAAGTTGGAAAACAACATTAAAAAGATAGAGGCATCAATTCCAAGGATTAAAAGGATACATGCCTCATTCATTCCTCTATGTCAATAATTAAGAGAGGTTTTAATATTCCATTTTGATCCAAGATGAAGTGATAATATTAGGTTAATTAGTGTTTGAGTTAGTTAGATTGGTTATTTTGTTTGTTTTTTCCATAAGTGTTCATGAAGCACAAGTGTGATTTTGCTTAGTTTCTTATTTTGTGTGTTGTTCTTATTCTTTTTTGTTATTTTCTATGTTGTTAAAGGAAATTTGTGTGTCAAAATTATTTAAAACTAACTCCATATCCTAATGGATAGGATTAGGTAACTAGTCTTGGCATAATAAGCATACTACCCTTGGGAAATTTCTAAGAATGTTGACCATTTTGACCACAAGTCAAAATGGGTCAACCACCTATAGTTAAAAACTTATATAGTGGTATAATACAATGTTATAGGGTGTATTTAATGTCATATAATATTTTTTTAGCATTGGTCATGGTCTAATAAGTCCTTATTTAATTTTGAGTCACCTAGGGGTCATTTTGGAGTCATATATGCAAATGGTACAATTTTGAAGGGTGTCCACATGTTCCAAGTTACTATTCAATGTCCAATATGTCATTCCTTATAAGTTATGTTAGGTTATAAATAGAGGTTGGTAGGTTTTAACTAAAAATAAATAAGATAGGTTTAAAACCATTTTGCTCCTTCATTTCCATTCTATATATGTAGAATCAATTATCTAAGTGAGTCTATCACCATGAATGAGAATCTACAAGTTTTGTAGAGAATATCATTACATCAAAATGAAAAATTACCTAGATTAAATCACTTCATGGTTAAATAATATCATTTGAAGAAGGCAAATATGTTCAAAATAAACCATAAGGCTAGAGTAGAGGACATAAAATTAAAGCTGTAAGAAATAACCATTTGGGTTCAAATGTTCAAAAGGATATTAAGCTTAAATGAATAACTACCAAGTGGTGAGATCTCATGAAATTGTATCATAGATCAATGGCACATAGGTAGTTAATGATTCAAAAGTTATTGAATCAAATTGATGGTATGTGATCCTATGTACAAACCAAGATTGATGATTTGTGTTGAAGACTAGGATCACAAATCAATGGTGTATGTTTAATCATGAAATGAAGATCTAGTGGCAAGCAAAATGTAAAAAGGAGAAAATATCCAAAGATTAAATGCATCAATGACAAGTGTCACAATCATGGTGACTTTTCAAATTAATGTTACATGTTTGATCAAGTAAAAGGAGGATCAATGGCACATGCTCAATCTTTCTAAGGAGATCGATTGTGCACATAAAGTCAAGGAGTCAAAGAGATAGATTTCATATAAGAATGCCAAATGTCATAATCTCAAGACCCTAAATCAATGATCAATGGCCATCATTTAAGGTTAATATAAGTAAACTCTTGATAAGATCAATGAAGTGAGTTTGATCAAATTTATAGGAGTCATGGGGTAAAGACACATGTTTGAAGAAAATAGTGTGATAAAAAGATGCCACATAGACATACACATCAGATCAAAAGGATTTTGTAGACCTGAGTATGAAGATGTGTAAACAAGAGATTAAAATAATTGGTGTGTGTTGTCATGTAATCTTAGTTTAAGACCATTTAATATTATATGGAAGCCATTTTTGGTTTAGAACCAATTTAGGCCTATAGGGAATAGAATGGAGAACTTGAGTAGGTAATTTGAAATGCTCGCATCTTTTTTGACACTCTACAAAGGAATTTAGAGATTTAATTAATGATGAGGAAGGTTTTGAGCATTGAGTTTTTAAGTTTTGTCTATAATTTCTCCTCCATCAATTTAATCATAATTTTTATCCTTGGTGAGTTATGGGACATTCCAAAAGAGCTAAATTATGAGGGCAGTTTCTTGAAAAAGCAAGGAGAGTCTTACACCACATTTCATAAAGTTTAATTCTTTAGAGGGCCACTTATCCTATCAGACCTTGCATGGTCTATTTGATACTCAATATCCTTCATGTTTAAATTTTTTCTCTTAGCATGACACATATCTCAATGACTCTTCATCTTCAATATTTCCTCTTCTCTCTAAAATTCTATAAGTAGAAGCTAGTTTGGCTCTTTAAAGAAAATACCACTCCATGTATGGTGAAACCCTACTAGAATGACATTTTATTTTGCCTTTAAACATTAATGCAAGTTTGGTATTGATTTCATGAATAATTTTCTAAGTGTGTAAAGTGATATATGGTGATGCAAAGTGATAATCTCCTATCCTTTATTCTCTATATCCTCTCATGTTTATGCAAGATTTATTATTATAATAGATCATATGAAGTGATTTAAAGTTTATGGGTATGTATTTTAAGTGTATAATAATCATTAGTTTTTTCAACTAGCCTATTGTTCACTTAATTTGGATATCCATCATGCATCTCACCTCTATATTTAAATACTCATGTTAGAAAATCATAGGACTTGGAAGTTAGCTTATATGCCTTGTTTATTAGTGCATAAAGTACAATGTTCATATGGAAATAATATTAGTATATCACCCCTTTTTATTATTTTTATTTCATGCAACTTATATCCATTTTCCCTATAAGCAATCAACTATTTTAAGTGATAAGCACTTCAAGATACATTTAGGGAGCTAGCCCTTAAACCTAGAGGCTCACTTCTTATATAGGTACAATCATATACCTGGAAGTGTTCCCATGTTTCCAAAATATATAATATTATTTAAAACCTTATTATAGGGTATAATATTTGGTGAAAATAATTATAGAACATCTTTTGGGACCATTGCCTTCAAGACAACTTGTCAAGGTCAATACTGGTCTTGACAACATTAGCTAAAAATTGGTGTGTTACTCAGCATTTGGTGACCCCATCAAGGAATATTTTTATATCCAAGGAATTAATAGTGGGATCAAGTTCTAAGAGAGTTTAAATATTATTGGTGTGTCTTTATTCTAATCAACTTTTGGAATCAAGCAAGTTAGCACCAATGGTGACTCATAATATAAATTTTTAATTGTAAGCAACCTACGTATATCTCATTGAAGATTTTGATAAATTTGTGTATCTCATTTGACATATGAGGTTGATATTATTAGATATAGTGAATACCCATATCATGAACCTCTCTATCAGCCTTGCTATGAACTACATTTTACTCTTCAACAATCCTATCATAATGGCAACTAATCATATGATACATGAAATCACTATAGTCTTCCATTTCCCTATCCATATAGAAACCATGTTGTTAGATATCCCTATGAATAAGGATACCAAGAAACCTATCAATAAATGCCTCAGTTTTAGTCCTAATATGAGCCCTATCATTCATACTATGATCCCTATCAAGCCCAAGTAGATCCTTATGAGTCTTGTCATGAGGAATAAGATGATTTCATGGATTGTACACAAAGATATTACAAGAAAATATGTGGATTATTGTATACTAAAATGAAACAATCTGAAGTTGGTCTTGATCTACATCATTACCTTCATCCTCTATTAGACCCATCTCATGTCTAATATTTCATAGTACTCCTAACAAAGTTGATAGATAGTGAAGATAATATGAGAACATGGGATGATGAGTTTGATGTGCTTCCTAATAATATCATGAAATGATTAATGAGTTTTTTCCAAAGATGGATGAGTGCATGGGAGGTTTTTTAATATGAAATTCAATGGGAAATCAAATAATAAATGGACTTGGAAAAGAATTGCCTTTAATGCTCAATAGATCAATTGAGTATGTGGTATGATAAAGAGCTAAAAAATAAACATATTGTTATTAAATAATTTCAAGAAAACTATTAGAAAGATGCAAATCCTACTTATATGGGTGTTCTTATTTCTAATAAACCCAAAAAATCACTTCCCTATGAGCCTACTAGTGTAATCCTCTTTCCTAATCCATTCACAAGCCATCTACTACCCTTCACACTCCATCTCTAATTCATAAAAATTTCACTACACCTTACATTAAATCTCCTTCATATGAGCCTATCCATCAACCTTCCATCTAAAAATTTCTTGAGGAAGAGCCCATCTTGAAAAAATCAAGTGAAGAGGAGAAAACCTAATCCATGGTTGGTTAATAAGATGTCATGTGTGACTGTGATGGAGAAATCACCATAGGGACTCCCCTTGGTGAACAAAATGGAAATCCTACCTTCTTGAATGAAGAGAAACATATTGAAGACTCTTATATAATTATCCATGAGAAATGTGACCAAGACTTGAAGAAAGAGGTTTTTGAATAAGACTCCATGTTTGATCATGAAGTTTTAGATGACCATCTCAAGAATGAAGAGGAGTGTACTATTAAGGATGAAGGTCAAGTCACTCTTCAAGAAGTTTTAGTCCTAAAAGTGTCTCATGAGACCAAATTAGAAAACATAGTTCTTGGAGATGACTAAATAGCTCTATTTAATTTTGAATCACCCTAAAATGCATTAGAACATGAATAAAATTAGTTTGATGAACTCATACATCAAGAAAAAAATAATCAAGAGGTAGTGGTTCTAGATGAAAAGTAGTGTAAGGATGATTGGTAGTAGAAAATGGAGCTCTTTCAAGATCTTGAAGATCTTTGCCAATTTTAAGGTCAAATACATGACAAGGTGAAGAAAGAGTCTTCCATGGAGGACCATGACCAAGATTGGGTAGACTATGCATATCTCCTTGATGAGTTTGAAGAACTTATGGTTGAAAATAAACCCAATCCTATTGAGATCACCATGGAAACCAAAAAGGTATGTCTTGTTGAGCCACCATTGGAGGTCATAGTTGAGGAGCCATATGGAAAATTTGAGTTTTTTGGATGCAATAATATTTAATTTCTATAAATAATATATTTGGAGCTGCTTGGTTCTCATTGAACACCATGCTAATGAAGTTGGCAAACACCATGAAGAAAATGGAGGCATCAATGCTAAAGATCAAGAGGATACATGCCTCATTCATTCCTCTATGTCATGAATCAAGAGAGGTTTTAAAATTCCATTTTGATATAAGAGGAAGTGATCATCTATGGTTAGTTAGTGTTTGAATTAGAATTTTTGTTTTGTTTGTGTGTTCCATAACTGCTCATGAAGCACAAGTGTGATTTTGATTAGTTTCTTATCTTGTGTGTTGTTCTTGTTGTTTTATATTATTTGGTGTGTTATTAAAGTCAAATTTTAAGTAAAACATATGTAAAACTGACTCCATCTCCCAATGTATAGGATTAGGCAATTGGTCTTGGAATAACAATCATACCACCCTTGGTAAATCACCAAGAATGTTGACCATTTTGACCACAAGTCAAAATGGGTCAACCACCTATAATTAAAAACTTATATAAGGGTCTAATATAATGTTTTAGGGTTTATTTAATGTAATATAATATTTTTTTATCCTTTTTCATGGTCTAATAATTATTTATTTCATTTTGAGTCACTTAGGGGTCACTTTGGAGTCGTATATGTAAATGGTATAGTTTTGAAGGGTGTCCACATGTTCTAGGTTACTCTTCAATATTTAATATGTTAATCCTTATCAGGTATGTTAATTTATAATTGAATATTGGTATGTGTTAACTAAAACTCAATAATAAAGGTTCAAAACCATTTTTCTCCTTCAATTCCCTTCTAGAAATGTGGAATAAATTAGTTGAGTGAGTTTGCCATCATGAATAAACATCTATAAGTGTTATAGAGAAGGTCATTTCATTTAAAGGAGAAATTACATAGCTTTTATCACTTCATGGTTTAAAAATGTCATTTGAATAAGTTAAATATGTTTGAAATAAACCATAAGGATAGATTAGAGGACATCAAATTAAATCTTTAAGAAATAACCATTTAGGTTCAAATCTTCAAAAGGATCCTAAGCTTAAACACATAACTACCAAGTGGTGAGATCTCATGAAATTGGATCATAGATAAATGACACATGGGAATTTAATGAGTCAAAATTTCTTGGATCAAATTGATGGTATTCATTCTTGTGTATAAACTAGGATTATGATCTACATTGAAGACTAGGATCACAAATCAATGGTGTGCATTTCAACAAAGATCCAATGGAAAGAAAAAGGTTAAAAGGTTATAATATCCTAAGATTGAATGAATCAATGATAAGTGTCAAAATCATGGTAACTTACCAATTTAATGGTACATACTTGATCTAGAAAAAAGAGGATCAATAACATGTATTCAATCATGTCAATGAGATCGATGGTGCACATAAAGTCAAGGAGTAAAAGAGATAGATTATATGTGAGAATACCAAATGTCATAATCTTAGGGCCCCAGATCAATGATCAATGGCCAAAATTTAAGGTAAAAATAAGGAAACTCTTGATATGATTAATGAAATGAGTTCAATCAAATTTCTAAGCATCATTGGGTAAAGACATACACATCAGATCAAAAGGATTTTGTGGACCCAAGTATGTATATGTATAAACAAGAGATTAAAATAAGATGGAATATGTTACCATGTAATCTTATTCCAAGACCATTTCATATTATATGGAATCCATTTTTGGTTTAGGACCAATTCAAGCCTATAGGGAATATAATGGAGAACTCAATTAGGCAATTTCATATTCTTGCATGTTTTTAGACACTCTATAGAGGAATATGGATATTTTATTTATGATGAGGAAGGTTTTAAACTTTTATTTTTTGGGTTTTGTCTAAAATTTATTCTCCCTTAGTTCAATCATAATTTTTGTCCCTGGTTAGTTATGGGATGTTCCCAAAAAGCAAAATGATGAAAGTAGTTTATTGAATGAGTAAGGAGAGTATTATGCCACATTTCATAAAGTTTCATGCTTTGGAGGGAAAATTTTCCTATTATAACTTCCATGGTATATTTCATACTCATTTTCCTATATGTTTAACTTCCTTCTCTTAGCATGACACATGTCTCAGTGACTCTTGGTCTTCATTCTTTCCTCCTCTATTTGAAATTCTATAAGTAATAGCTATTTTGGATCTTTGAATAAAATACCACTCCATTTGTGGTGAAGACCAACTAGAATGACATTGATTTTTTCTTTATAACATTAATGTAATTTTGGTTTTGAGTTCATGAATAAATGTGTAAGTGTGTAAAGTGATATATGGTGATGCAAAGTGATAATATCCTATCCTTTCTTCTCCTTATCCTCTCATGTTTATGAAAGAGTTCTTATTCTAATAGGTCATATGAAGTGATATCAAGAGTATGGGCCTATGTTTTAAGTGTAAAATGAGCCTTAGTTTCTGTAACCATCCTATGGTTCACTTACCTTAGATAGCCTTCATTCATCTCACCTCCATATTGAAACACTCATGTTAGAATATCTTAGGACTTGGAAGTTAGATTGTATGCCTTGTTTCATAGTGTAGGAAGTATAGTGGTCATATGGAAATCATCTTGGTGCATCACCCCTTTATATTAGTTTTATTTCATGAAACTTATATCCCTTTTCCCCATAAGTAATCAACTAGTTTAGGTGATAAGCACTTCAATATACATTTAGGGAACTAGCCCTTAAACCTAGAGGCTTGCTTTTACTATAGGTACACCTAAATACCTAGAAGTCTTATCATGTTTCCAAAATTTGGAAGAGAATTTAACACCCTCTTCTAGGGTGCAAGATTTGGTGATGAGTACACAATTAAACTTTAGTTTTGCATATCACCCATAGACTAATTATCAAAATAAGTCAGTTAATTAGATGTTAGATAACATATTTCATATGTAATACATGGATAAGCAATACAAGTTGGATGAGTAACTTCAATTTATTGAATTTGATTATAATAACTCATACCAATCATATTTAAAGATGGTGTTATGTAAAGCATTGTATAGAAGAATGTGTAAAATACCAATCGATTGTGATAAGTTATAAGATAGGATAATCTTTAGACCTAAGATGATTTTAGAAATGGAAGAGTAAGTCAAGGTGATTAGGTAGATTTTATCTAAGTCCAATGATATACAAAAGAGTTATGTTGATTTGAAGAGAATATAGAGGTATCTTTTAGTAGGTGATAAAGTGTTTTTCTAGGTTAAGCATCAGAAAAGATCAATTAAGTTTAGGAAGTCAATATAACTTTCACTGAGATATATGGGACCCTTTGAGGTTTTGTAAGTGGTCAACCCTATAACATATAGGCTTGCATTATCAATATCCCTAGCTCTATTTCATAATGTCTTTCATGTGTATTATCTTAAAAATTATATAGTTGATCCTTCACATTTGTTGGATTGGAATGATTTATAGGTTTTAGATCTTGAGGAAGTCATGGTAGAACCAATTAGATTAATTAACACTCAAAAAATCCATTTATATAATAGAGAAGTGTCATAGTGCAAGGTCCTATGGGACCAATATTCTAAGGATAAAACTAGTTGGGAGGAATATGATGAGTTTTACAGGCTATTTCCACATTTTTTTCTTGATTTGATGCTTCATACTATGTTGTTTTTCTATTGAATAATATTTTTAATTTATAAATAGTGTTTGAATAAGTGTCATCAAGATGATGACCAATTTTAGGGGGAAAGATGTCACATCTCAATTTCTCTCTAAGATAATTTACCTGATTATCTATGGATTAGTATGGGTTTTTAAAAAATAAATATTATTTAATTAAGCTATAAGTCATAAGCTATTATGGGAAAATTGTATGTTGCTTAGTTTACATGATTTAATTATTATGAGTTAGTTACACTTATATATTCTTTAGATTATGATCATGATGTTAGTTTTTATAGCAGAGTTTTATGGATATATATCATGATGTTATGGGATAACCACCTTCTTTTCATGAGGTAAATGTAGTAAAGATCCTTCCCTCAAATCATGATGGAGGGATAGCATCATTAGATAGGATGACATAGATGGAGATGTTATGAGATGAAAGGGGAACAACTAGAACCCACACACACCATGATAGATAGACATCTTTATGTGCATTGTTTGAATTGCTAGATTTATTATGTCTTTGGTGTTATCTACATTCAAATGATTGAATATGTGTGTTAATTGTGATCTAGTTTCAGTTTAATTCTTATATGTATCTAATTATGTGATTATAGTATTGTTCTAGTATGTAAATTGAGTGCATAATGTTATTTTTTATCATGTTGTGTTATTGTATTCATGGTTTTAGATGATATTGATTTAATGAGTATGTAAATCTATTAGATTATTATTTATCTACTATTGTATATAAACTAACCAGAGTGTATTTAAAATGTATTATGCATTATCTCATTATAATGATATTAAGGAAATATCATTGTTTCGAATTAATACTTTCATATATAAAATATAGTTAAAGACATTTGGATAGAATAACAAATGGATACCTTGATATAATATCATTATGTTTTGGTATAGTAGTTATTTGATTTATTATTATATTCAAAAGCATGTCATTGACATTAAATTAGTCACATTGTTATTCAAAGTCATAATGTTGAATACATGTTTTAAGTTATTATCAAAATTGCATTGTTACACTAAGCTATCATATAAACTAACCACTACTAAATGTTTGAATGCATAGATAATAGTGTTATGTAAAGAAGACTTGTGAAGTGTTAGTTATCATTAGCAATGATTTTAATAGTGGAATTTATATAATTAATATACAAGCATGTAAAATCAAAAGACCATGAAGAAAATAAAGGATTAAAATAATGGTTAAATGGTTTGGGGAACATTCAAGATAGTTAGGGATTTCTTTTTTTGTATCAAACTAGAGTTAACCTATATAAGTAAATAAATTTGTGGATAATGGGGTTTTGCATGATGGAATTATGGAGAAATATGAGTTGGATTCTAATAGTTGTATGCATTACATGATTGAGAAAGGTTGATGGAGAAATAAGGATAATAGGAGGCAAAGAGATGGTCATGAAAACACAGATAGGAGAAGAAGAGGGAGAAGAAAGAAGGAGAAAATAATTATTTTGGTTTGAGAAGTATCAATTTGGAATATATTATGAGGTTGGTGAAATTATTTAATTATTATTTGAAATAGGAAATTATATGTAATAATTATACTTTGTTAGGGTTTTTATGAAATGTCTTTCTTCATATTAAAGATGAAGATTTAACCCTATCGATGGCTCAACCATCCACATAACTAAATCTATATCCCTTGAGTCTTTTTAAAATTGAAGACTAGGATTGTATATGTGAATTTTTATTGTTGAATGGATTTATGTTTTGATGTGATATGCTCAATCTAAGAAATTAAATGACTTAACATTTAGGTTTTAATGAGTAGGTTTACTATGTATTTTTGTTTTGAAACCCTTATCACTTATATATAATAATGTTTATGTTGAAATCTTGAGCATATGTATTACATAAATAGTGAATATTTTTTAACTTTATTGAAGTAAAATTATAGGTCTGAGTAAGTTTGCTAAATGAATGGTTCAGAATTGAAATTATGTGAGTGCTTATTGTGAATTTCTTAATGAGTTTAGTTTATAAGAAAGGAACTGTATACTTTTATTTTTTAAAACTTTGAATATTTATAAAGGATTGTGAACATATTCATATAAATTTTGTGAGAGTAAGCTAAGTATGTGTAAATTATATATGTTTGGATGGGTGAATAAAATAGAGACATTCTAGGGTAGGTTCAATAAGTGGTTATGTCATATCCCAACATTGAATTTCTTGTTATGTATAATTATGTTACATGAGGTGATGAAAGTATCCATTTGGATATTTGTTAGCAAATACACATGGATGTTATTATGATAAAATAGATATAAGCATAGCTAGTAATTTCATATACACAAATATAAAAATCATTTATATAACTTGTATATTGTTTATGTGGATTGGGTATCTAGTTCGAAACCTATTAAGTAACATATAACATATTATAGAATCCTTATACATTTGAGTTTTTAATGAAAAATAAAAGTTGATAGAGTCAAACTTAGAATGATGCATATGATAATGTTTATGAACTAAGCATTGACTATAATAAGGTTAAAAACTTATGTTGGATTGTGCAATGGTTTGGTTGTTATATGACTCACAAAATTTTTGAGTTGGATGTTGACTTGATTTTAAATGCTACTTGACAAACTAGGGTAAAATATAATCCCACAATAAGTAGAAGGGGTAGAATAGATATTTGAGTTGACAGTTGATTAGAACACTATTTACCAACATCTCAAAATAGTATATCAAGTCTAATTACCTAATTAAGAAAAAACAATGAAATCAGACTATGAATAGTTTTTCCATAGAAAATGGATTTTGATTGATAAATTGAAATAAGTGAAATGAAAATAGAGTTTTGAGAAATTAAAAGTCTTTTGATTGAACTTAAATGTTATTATATAAATAGGTAAATTATAAATGGTTTGTTTGAATCATATATAGTTCATAAAGGAAAATAAAAACTAATATTAGTTTAAATAGAATTTTTTATATATATAAACAAATACATGTATGCAGTATATATATCATGTATGTATAATACTGATACATATATATGGAATATATCTATATGAGTAACTTATGTAACTATACACATATATATCATATATTTGTATATATGAAATGTGTGCTTATAATTACGGTATATGTTTATTGTTAAATTAATTCACAAACCTGAGAGGTTGTACACTATGATTATATACATAAAACTCAACCAATTAATATAAATGAAGGATTTATGTTTAATATGAGATAACACATTAAATATGAGGTATTTTATCTCTAAAATTAATTATAATATCTTTTTTTAATTGATAAATGTGTACATGGAAATAAACTATGATAATGTTGTTTCTCATAAATGGTACTACATTTGAGTTACTTATGGAAATTAGAAACATTCAGTCTAAAGTATAAATATATCTAGTTGGTATAGATTGTACTTGTTTATGTTTATTATTTATATAATAAATAATATATATGAGATTAATTACATACATTTGATAGAGTAAATTTACGTACTTTGATTATTTCCATACTTAACATGTTTTATGCCTTTCGATAGGAAGTAATCCATTAAATCTATTGGTTATATTTTATATTAATCAAATCTCACATTTTTAGTATTGAATAAGAAGTGAGATGGACTTTACTATCCTACTTAGCATCACCAATGCCAGATGAGTATAATCTGATCAAGTGGTGTGTATGAATTTGATAGATCCTAATGATCATTAACTATTTAAAACTTTTTCCAAAGGAATGTTTAGTTAAATATTGTCATTTCATATGTATGATTTACATGTTTGTATGATAACATGTTATAGAGTATTTTATTTATGGTACACATCATGTATTAGATATATTAAAGCATACGAGTACTAGGTTGTCTCTTTAGATTCCTACATCATCACTATCTACCCATCCATTAAGGAAGGGACATTCCCTAGTTAGGTGATTGTGTAGGTGATTTATTTTCCATAGTTGGTGTGGAAGAATACTTGGATGATGCTCTCCCTCTCCATAGTAGTAATTTAATGGAGACTACACTTGAGATTACCATAGATACAGGAGTTTGTAGGACTCATACTCTGTGGGTCATTGTATCTAGTATTGTTTTTATTATTGAAACATATTCCTTATGAAAATGTAATTATTTATTCATATGTACATTGACAACTATGGTTGTAATATTGTACCATCCATGGCTAGAATTATGTAATTAATTTCTAAAATATATGTAGTTATGTTTTTCTTATTTATTTCATAGTGATCAATAATTGAATGGATTATTACATGCCTATTTTATGATTAACATATTCAATATGTTTTTACTATGATCAATAATTATACTCTCATGTTTAATTCTAATTTTGAATACGTGGAATTAAATTAATTAAAAAAAATACATTATTCTAGTAAATTTTAGTGGGGATATTATAGGTAGCATTCTCATAGTTTAGATGTACCAACTGATCTCCTAAAATATTTTTGTATTCCCACCTTAGGTATTTTATGGTTAAAATAATAAGATGCATGCCCTTATATTTAAGATAATAGGGCATAGGCCAATGATAATAGGAAATTGAGTGAATATGAATGAAAGTATATAAAGTTAATTTTTTTTATAATTTTTGTTGTAATAATCTTTAGTTGATATAGGATTCTTAATGAAAGAAACTAATTTGAATTAAAAGTGTTTACCACCCAAGCGAGGAAGTCCCACTCATAAGGAGTTAAAGTGAATATCTTGATCTATTAGATTATCTATTGGTCTATTTAAAAACATCCATATATTTCTTTATGAATTATACATGTGTGAGTTGATTTATACATAACAGGGATTAGTGTGAATGTTATTATATTTCTTAAGGGAAGTTTCCATATAATTATTTCAATTCATTTCAGTCATTCAATTATTTCAATGTGTGGTTTACTTTCCTATACTTTCAATTTATGTAATTTACTTTATGCAAGAGTGTGTTACCTATCTTCAATCAATAAATCTCAATAAATGAATGAGTGTTGCACATATAGTGACAAAATATTATCAAGCTTAACACACCCTAGGTTTACAATTAGTGAAGGAAGTGGAATCATTAATGAAGTGGCCACCTTATTGATTGATAAGGTTGTATGTAAAAATACTAGTGTATGGTAGTTTAATTGGTGATTAAATTTCACTTGTCATTTCACCATCATTTTTGGGGAAGGTTTCAAAATACTTGTATCTTCAAGTTGATAAATTATTTTGTTATCTTAGTATAAAATTTCATGTTTTCTTAGCTTGAAATTATGATTTTCTTAATTTACATGTCTTGCTTTCTAGACATAAGATTTACTTTTTGTAAAATTAGATGAGTGAAAAACCCAAAAAACATGTGTTTTGCTAACCTTATCTAGGGTAAGGATGGAAAAATCAAAATAAAAGGAGAGTGGTTGATTTTCATTCAGTGGGAACTAGATCATTTAGGTAGATTATTCCTAAGTGATTGACTATTGATACAAGAATATAGTCACAACATTCATAAACTATAAGTCACAAGGAAACCCCTATAGATAATCCACAATTTTCATTAGAAGAGCTAAAGTACAAATAAGTAAAGGAATTATTAGATGAACAAGTAGAATAGACCAAGAATCAAGAGGAAAAACATTTCCATACTCATGATAAAAACACATTTCCACCATTTCAAAGGGTCTTATTTAGACACCCCACACTCAATATTTTGGTATTCAAATTCCTCCACCCTCACCTAAAATCCTTTATAAAATAAAATTTAAATCCATTATATCCCCCAAAAGAGATAAAACTTACAAAACCTATTAAATTTATTGAATAATACAATACATTTAATGAAACTCTAAGAGGATTTTCAAGAAACTCCACTCCCTCACCTCCATCTAAGAGACACTCTCTTCCTTTATAAAATCCCAAACTTTCCATTTATTATTCACTAGGTATTATACATATTGATGAATAATTTGAAGATGGGGTGACAAAATTTGTTGTTATACGCATGATCATAAAATTCATAGAGGACCATTAAGAAGAAAACATTGACAATGAGTCCACAACCTTCAAGTTTCCAATAAATATCCCCTGGGGAAATGTACCTATCAAAAAGATCCCTCATTACCCCTACCTAATTTTATGGGAAAGGAAAATGAGGATCTAGATGCATTCTTTTTTTAGTTTAATGTCTAATGCCATAGTTATTATGAAAATAAAGATGCTCAAAAGTTGAATTTATTTCCATAAACACTCAAAGATGCATCCCTCAGATAGTTTATGGTCCTAGGGAAGGTTAGAGTCTCCACTTAGAGAGATGAAAGAAAAGTTTATTTTCAAATATCAAGACTACTGCCAAGGAAGGAACTATCAGAGAGATGACATTTTCTAAATGTCATAAGAAGAGGATGAATCATTAGAGGATTACATTGAACTATTTATGTTTATCCTATAAAAATATAATTACACCACATTGAATTCAAATTTTCACAAATTGATATTCTTGAAAGGATTTAAAGAATAAAGTTTTGAAGTATTAGACTTAAAGAGCGGTGGACTCACAATTGCCATTCAATGAGATCATCCTTCTATGTAAGAATTATTAAAGGTCAATAATGAAAAAAAAATTAGTGGAAAGATAATTCCTTCATCATATACAAATATAATCTCATAAATATAAGGAATTAATTTGTTATAGGATATGAATTATATCAATCACATGTCTATGAAAATGGATACACTACACACAAGGAAGAAGCAATAATAAATAGAGTAGGCCTTAATAGTTTATTTTTCTAATTATCATAATAAGAAGTAGACTAAAAATGACATGTCATTCAATTAAAAAAATTCAACATAAGATATGAATATCCTAAAATATTATAATTTCATGTGATAGGTGAAGATGGAGATCATATTTTATAAATAACTCAACAAAGGCAATGGATACAAAGGCCACCTAATTAAGGTATGCCACCAAATTATACATTTTAAAATTTTCAATTTTTAATTATTACTAATTGGTATGGATTAATTATTGGACACCTATAACACAAAAAAATCATCCTTAGATGCCTCAAAATTGGCAATAATAGAATACCCAAATACCAAAAAAATGGAATCTATCCCAAAACTAGTATTGTTAACCTTAGAATTAAAATCATCAATGGTTCTCTTCCTCCAACCAATGGTAATAACCATGTATTAATAAGTTTTAACCAATTTCAGTCTACCTACCAAAATTTTCCTAATCCAGTAATTTAGTGGAAGTAGTAGAAAGTCTAAATAGGTAGTTTTCTAATGTGATGTCTCACACGTGCAGTAGTTTCATGAGAAAATGATCACATGGGTTCACTAATTTTAGTCTCAAGTTTATATGTGCCAATTTATATATAATTAAATAAATCATTAAGTAATTTATTAATTTGAAAATTTAGCTCCTTAGTTGGGTTTTATTATGTTTTCCATACTTAGTCATTTGAGCTTGACTGTCACAAGGACATCATGCAGAACCAAATATAGACCAGTCAACTTGAAAATTTTATATTTTCACTCAAAAGTATTTTTAGACTAGAGCATTTAATTTTTTTTCATTTTAAACTAAATAACATCTCCATCAAATTTGGCCCCTCCATGATTCCTATATTTAAAGATATAAATTGTCAAAGTTGATCAAATAATGAATGACAGTCATGCGAGATTAAAAATAAAGACACTAAAAAAATATATTTGAGATTATATTTTATGTTATATGTAACGTAAAATACATCCATGTATACATAAAATAATGTTAGTGAAAACTTCAATTTTAATCAAAGCAAGTAATTGGCTGGGTTTAAAAGGTCCTTAAAAGGCTTGAAGTTGGTCGAGATCTAACAGTCTACGAGATCACTCATACTGACACATAAGATATAATGATCACACTAGAGTCAACCAATTCAAAAGTACCATAGGTTAAAGCCTTTAAATATATAAAATTTGGACATAATCTAATGGTGAGGGATAATCAAGCCAAGATCCAACAAAGCGCAATCACTAATAAAAGGATGGGTCTAAGATAAATCAAGGGCTCACATTTAATCATACCAATGATCTAATGGAGAAAAATAACTAAAAATAAAGTGGGAACATGGATATTTATGGTTCACATGAATTCATAAATCTTGATTAGATGATGAGCGTGAATCAAACTAGTTAGTGAATCAAAGAGATAATGAGTCATGGACAAGTGGCACAAGCATGTTCAATTGGTAGAAAATCAATAGCTTGCAGGCATCCATGCATAGAGAGATCAATAGAGTGAGGTAGATTAAATAATTTAGTATATATATTGAGATAATGAATATAAATATATTTTATCATGATATATACAATTTGAGTTGGTAATTGATAGCTAATAAGTGAGAGTAATCTCAGGATATTTTTTATGAAAGTTAAAGAAGTTTAAATAGACCTAGGCAAAACAAATGTTAAAGAGTCAAGCTAAAAGTTGAACCAAAGTTAAGCCAAGTACATATTTCAAAGACAAAGCATTTCTATTAATGCTCCATATAATATATCTTTTGGGACTAATACAAAAGGCAAAGATAAACTAGTGACCATGAATTAAAGTTAGGCAATTTGTAGACATTTATAGATATTATGACTATGTGAAGCCCAATGGTATAAGATTGTTTTTCACTTATAGTAGACATGTGTCTTAACTATTATCATTGATCATTTTTATTTGGCCACCTAATACAAATGTGGTACTTTTTAACCAGTTCCAAGACATGATCCTTGTTAACAGATCAATTAAAAGTAGCATGGAGTCTTGAGATAATAATTGGGTGGATGAATAAGGATAGTGATCATTCAATTATTTTTCAAGGCCTTTGAAATTGTGCCTTCTTGATAAGATCCTAACTCAACTAAATCCTCAAATTGGTGTTAATCCATCATAAGCAGTTGGTCCTTTTCTAACACACAATTTTCTCTTTCCTTCTTTTTCTATAAATATAAGATTCTAGGCCTTAAAATGGATCCTTTATCTTTCAATTTGGTATGATCAAAATCTAAAATAAATTGTACTACAACACCTTTTGATGTAATAGATATTGAATTCTAACATTTTTAAAGCTAGATTATACTATGTTCTATGAATTCATGTACTGTAGTTAAGTGAATGCATGTTATTTGTCTATGTCTAAGTTTTTCTCACCTTCATGAAGGGCTTAATAGTCTCACAAGTCATTATAAGCACAATATAAAATTTATTTTCTAGTTTGAAAGTGGATATTTTCCCTCTCTTACTAACCTAGTAATTGATTAATGCCTTGTTCTAAAATATTTATGTGAGATTGATGTTATTTGGTTTAAAAAGTGTCTCATAGTGTGTTTTGAGTGAATTGAAGTGATCAAATCATTGGTGCATCACTACTTTTTTACATGATTTTATAAGTTTTGTCAATTCTCTCTCCTTTTTCCATGTAAGTGCTAGTTTAGGTTTAGTGTAGGTGATAGATCCATAAGGATGTTGACCTTCTCCAGAGGTCAAATCCACTTTTAAGATACCTATAACCTAGAATCAGTCCCATATTGGACTAGATTTGAGTAAGAAGATCTGAACAATCCCCTCCTTAGCTAGGGTGAAAATATAAAACCCTAATAGTTTTGGCATGCTCAGTGGGACCCCAATTTTCTTTGGTATAATTTTAGTTCAAAGATTGAGAAGGAAGATTCATGATAGTAGGAGAGATCTACCATCATCAAAATCTAAAGATCCTTCAAGTCATAAATCTCATAACATATTTCAGAAAATGATTTCATTCCAAAGGTTAAAAAAGATCATAAATTAAAGGTACTTATTTTGAACATATTGAATTGCCTCCTCCTTATTATAAAAGACCAAGATTCAATAACACAAGGCCTTATCCTCCAAAGTAATATTTATCTTATGGGCAGTCAATTGTTTTAGTCCAATCTATTGTCCCCATAAGCCAAATCCCTTTTGCCCAAATGGTTATCAAGAATCAATTGTTTATCCCATTCAATAAGGGTAGTCCCTTGAATTGGACCCAATATGATGACATTCCTAATCTGCTCTAAAAGGTATCCCTTTCTTCTCTGAAGAATGGGATAAAACTAGTATTATTTAGCATATCTAAGATGTTACCAATCTATGTTATATTCATAATGTTACTCAAGATAATGTGGCTATCAGATTACTTGTTTCCTCTTTCAATGTAAAATCATTTAAATGGTATAGGAATATTCATTTGACCTCTATTTCTACTTGGGATGAGTTAGGTGCAACTTTAGTTAAGCAATTTGAAGAAAAGTCTAATCATTTATCTTTCTTTAAATAATTAACTACCATAAAAAGGTACCCCAATGAATTCATGTTAGACTTTAACCTCAAATTATAAAATACATGGATTAGGATCCCCTCATTTGTTAGACCATCCCTAGAGTATGCATTTTTATACTTCATTAAGGCCATTAATTATGATATAAGAGTCATGATACAATCCATGGGTGTTAATAAATTGCCAAATGCCTATGAGATTGATATCAGAGTAGAGAACAACTTGATTCAATATGGTAAACTTTATCCAAGGCCTCTAATTCTCTTTTTCCAAAATTTCAACATGTTCTCCCCCCCCATCAAGTTTTATAAATTCCATCTATATCCCCTCCTAATCAATATAGTGATATTGGTGATTTTAAAATCATGTTACAAACTTTCAAAAATTAAATTATTTAACTCAAGAGATAATAGTACTAAGGTAGACCTTATCAATATCAAAACTAGAGTACCTATCAGTCTTTCAATAACCAAAGACCACCTTATCAAGGTTTTAAGGATTATAGGCAACCTTATCAAAATCAAGGATCTATAACCCAAACTAAGCCATATGCAACCCTTGACTCCAATTTTCATTCTATTATTCCCAAAAATAACTTAATGAAATATCTAGGTTGGTAGCCTTCCCATCCAAATGACATTTATAATGAAGCTTTGGTATCACAAGAGATTACTATGCCATAAATGACACAAGAAGATTTCCCTCTTTAGGGTGGTAAATATTAGTACATAAATATGGAAATCCAAGGATAAGCTCAAAAATTTAAATGGTAGCTTGATTTTATCAATATTAATTGGCATTTGGATGAGCACATTGCATTCAACCAAATTGGTGAAACTAGCAACATAAATGGTTAAGTGACAACTCTGACTAGAACTAAAGGAAGAATAGTTGAAGAAGATCAAGATGTGAGAAATAATTGTAGTTTTCCTAAATTTTTGTCAAATAATTTCAAATATGAATTTATTAATCATATAACTCAAAATATTTAGAACACAGAGATAGTGAAAGTTCCACAAATGCCCCTAACTAGAGAATAACTAGTGGCTTAGAAGTTACAGCCAAATGTTGGTGGAGCATATTTTAGCATTATTGATCAAATTAAGAAATAAAATGTTAGTATTATCATGTGGTATTCCCTTGACATCCCAGGGTAAGAGGACATGTTGATTCAAGAACTTTTGGATCTTAAGGTATTTAAAGAACTAGCTAAGAAACAAGAAGTTATCTTGGCCAATTCAGACCAACAAATCAAGCAACTTGATCAGTAGATACATAACATGATAAAGGTGGATAAATCCAATGTAAATTCAAGTATCTCTCTTTTATAGTAGGTGATTGTTTAGTCCATAATTGTATGGTAGATAGTGCAACTAGTAGCACTATCATGCCCAAATAAATTATAGACAAGTTTGGTCTTATCTATGATCCAAATAAAAAAGGAGTATTAAAATTATATGGATCAAAAAATAAAATATTATGCATGATAAAATACATAAATCTAACATTACATGCTTTCCCCTATGTTATTATTTAGTAAGATGTAGTTGTAGTGGACCTACCTCCTTATTTTCCTGTGTTTGTCAAGAGATTTTACTTCAAAAATTGGAGGATATTTATCAACTAATTGGATGTATCTAATTTTTATAAATATGTATGGTACTGAGGTGACAATACATTTTGAACCTATTTCAATATTTATTTAGGAGCCATATATGCCAAGCATGGT
The DNA here is from genome assembly GCA_037957365.1 of Torreya grandis. NCBI lineage: Eukaryota > Viridiplantae > Streptophyta > Pinopsida > Cupressales > Taxaceae > Torreya > Torreya grandis. Next base: position 693,146 of record JARHVA010003335.1, on the reverse strand, counting down.
GAACACTAATTGTGTTATCTCAAATAAGGTGTTAAAAAATAATGAGGTTAAATCTGATTCACATCTAGATGGAGTCCTAGATATTTTCCTTGATGAATGGGCCTTTTATTTACATTATCACTATCCCTACATGATAATTGAATAAAAAATACTTGGTGTCTATTATCTTCATGAAAATGATGCACCAATTCTAAAATTTATGAAAGATGAGAAACCTAGTGATGGACTGTGGCAGCTATATTTTGATGGGTCCAAGAAAAAACTTGTCACTAGATATGGAATGATGTTAATTTATCTAGATAATCAAAGTCATTTCTCTTATCTCAAGTTTCAATTTGTTTTTTCCAATAATGTCACTAAATATGAAGCACTAGTGCATGGTTTGTAATGGGCAAGAAATATAAAGGTTAATTCCATATAAGTCTTTAGAGATAGTGAACTAGTAGTTCACTAAGGGTACTTAATATATGAAATAAAACACTACTTAGGTATTATAATCATAGAGTATGGGACTTATTTTAATACTTTCAATCCTTCAATATTTAAGCCATACCAAAATATTATAACAAGCATGCATATACTTTGGCTTCTATTAGATCATAATTCAATATCCTTGATAATATAAAAAGGGAAAAAGTCGAATCACACATCAAGGTAGTTGTGATACCTTGTATCATAGACAATCATGAAAATTTTCAAGTATTTAAAGATGACAGCCATATTTTTAGATTCTTACAAGAGGAAGCTAAATTATCCTCAAGGAACCAAGACAAGCATTTACAACAATATGATGATAAAATTATGCAATTAAAGACAAAAAAGTTGCCTAAAATACTGGTCACCCTAGAAAATATATTTAGTATATATGATGAATTAATAAAATAAAATTTTAGTTTATCAACCAAGTAAGGACACTACACAATGTAGAGATTACAACTGGAAAAAATTTAAAGATAGGTAAAGTTTGTAGATCTTTAGAGAAAGAATATTTTATTAAGTTATGTTAAAATTTTGTAGATATATTTGCATGGTAGTACAATGACCTTAAAGTTTTGATCCAAGTCTAGCTCAACATAACATTGAGTTAGAAGATTAATCTAGGCTAGTCAAATAAATGTAAAGGCTAATAAATCCAAAGCTTAAACCTCTAATGAGATTTGTACTACATAAAATCATTGAGTAAACCATAATATTTCCAATTAAGCACTCAAATTGGGTAGCAAACATTGTTATAGTATGGAAAAATAATGATAAAATAAGGTTATGTGTCAAATTATGTGACTTGAACAAGGCCTCTTTTGAATATTACTATCCATTACCATCAATGGAATAGATTTTATAGCTAGTTGAAAGTTCAAAAAGGTTCTCTTTATTGGATGGTTATAGTGGATATAACCAAATTTTGGTCAAATAAGAAGACTAATAAAAATAGCCTTCATGAAAATGTGGGGGACATTTGGATATAAAAAGATGCCTTTTGGTTTATCTAATTCTGGAACCAATTTTTAGAAGTATATGGACATAGAATTTTAGGGTCTCATCAACAAGTTCATTCTTGTTTATCTAGATGATATAATAGTATTCTCTAAAAACACACATGAGAATATGATTCATCTCAGATAGGTGTTTGAAAGGTGCAAAGAATTTGGAGTATCTTTGAACCCAAAAAAGTGTGTTTTCTATGTTCATGAAGGTAGGCTTCTTGGACATGTCATTTCAAAGAAAGGTACAAGCATAGACCCTAATAGGATAGAATCAATTCTTTCACTATCATTTCCTAATCATAAGAAAGCCTTGCAAAGATTTCTAGGAAAGATTAACTTCATAAGGAGATACATTTTAAATTTTTCTACTTTAGCTAGGCCACTTATAACCATCTTAAATAAAGGTCAGTGTTTCAGTTGGTCTATAGAAGGAGTAATTTTTTTGAAGAAATCAAGAAAGTTATAGTTAGTGCTCCTACACTCCTAAACCATGATTTTACAAAATATTTATTATTATATATCTATCCTAACCTTGACACAATATTAGGTATTATCATGCATAAAAATAAAGAGACTTTAGAGTAGCCAATATAATTTTTAAGTCAAGGATTAGAATAATATGAAATAGTGTATTCTTTTATTGAGAAGAACATTCTTTTAGTTATAAGGTTTATTAAAAATTTTAGGTACTTGTTATCCAATAATAAGATACATTTGATGGTTACACGTCCAAGTTTCAAATAATTTATTTTGAACAAAGATATAAGTGACAAAAGAGATGGTTGGATAACCAAGGTCAAGGAGTATGATATTGAGATCAAAGTCACAAAGATGGTTAGAGGCAAAGGACTATATGAACATCTATCCCAAGACTTGTAGGAATCTAATGAACATGTTATGGTGTTAAATGATCAATAACTTACAAGTAATCAGGTCTTAACTTTGAGATAGTTATAAGATATGGTAGGATATATAAATTATGGTATTTATCCTTCTCATGTCACTCCTTCAAAGAGGAGATATTTTAGATTACATTCAATTCCTTTTCTCCTTGTTGATAATATATTATTAAAAAAGGATATCTATGGGATACTACTAAGATGCATAGAACCAGGTCAAACACAAAAGTTACTTGAGAAATTCCATGATGGACATGGTGGATGACATTCCTTAGCTAGGATTATAGCTCACAAGATCATCAGAGGTGGGTATTACTGGCCAAGTTTATTTGGATATTTCCATGCATGGATCTAGAAATGTAGATAGTGTGTCATGTTTGTTGGAAAAGTGAGAATTATTGCCTTACCTCTCCAAATAATTTCAGATAATCAATCCTTTTTATAATGGGTATTATAATTTATTGGTGTTATCAACCCCCAATCAAGCTCAGGACACAAGTGGATCTTGATTGCCATAAATTATTTTACTAGATGGATAGAGGTAGTAACATTAAAAGAAACTAATGAAACTAGTGTTTTAGACATCTATGAAGGTTTAATTACTAGAATTGGGGTCCATTCAACTATAATTTTTGATAATTCTATGGATTTTTTAGTATCTAAGATCATCCAGTGGGTAGTTCAACATAGTATTTTTTTTATTACCTCATCAAACTATTATCCACAAGGAAATGGCCTTGTTGAATCTAACAACAAGAATTTCTTAAGATAATTAGGAGGAATATAGAAGAAAATCAAAGATCATGACATCTCAAATTGAAGTTATCTCTATGCACTAATAGGATTACTTATAAAAGATCAATTGCCAATTATCCGTATAAACTAGTATATGGTAAGGAAGCAAGAATGACTATTTATGTTGAATTTATTTCTTTAGAATCAATGCATCAGCTTGATATTTTAGATATTGAGCCAATGTAAATAAGATAATATAAGCTCATGAAGTTAGAGGAGACAAGGAATTAGGCCATGTTGGCTATGGAGGCCCCATAAAGCAATGACAAAGAGATCTTTTGACAAAGGAACTTATTTAATAATTTTCCAAAAAGGATATTAGGTCTTCAAGTGGGATGAGGATAGAGCCAAGATAGGAAAACACATAAAATTTTATTCTCTCTAGAGTGTACCATATACAATTTCTATTTGCAAATCCCATAATACTTTCTAGCTCATAAAGATGAATGGTGAAGAACTTCTTATCCCAGTCAATAAGATACATGTCAAACACTACTTTTAAGGAAAGTTAAGTCCCATGTACATAGTTATTTTTTTCTTGTTTTTATCCAAGTGGTTTCTAACACATTAGTTACTTTCCATTTTATTTTTCTCTAAATAAGTGCTTATTTATTATATAATCATTTAGTAGTTTAGTTGCCTTTATTTTTTTTAGGTTAGGTTCCCTTTCAATTTGTTTTCTTTCCATGTTGTTGGGATTTTTCTATCTTTACAAATCAAGAGGCTATCTTACAATCATATAATGGTCCATGTATTATCTATTATAAGTGAAAGGTCATGTATATGGTCTGAGTTCTCAAGCATACTAGGCATGCTACTCAACCAAGTTGCCAAAGATGTTGACTAATTTTGGTCTATATACCAAATTTTGCATAATCCAAAAATATATTGGAAGTAAAAAAAATATTAAATAGGAATCTTTTTGATGTTATGTCTCACACGTGAGATAGTTACATGAAAAAATATCACATGGGTTCACTCATTTTAGTCCCAATTTTCTACATGCCAAGTTTTAGGTCATCTACTAAAGCATGAAGTTATGCATGGGAAAAGTTGGCTCCTCAGTTTATTTTCACTAAATTTTCCATAGTCATTTGAGTTCGACCATCACTAGGATGTCACATAAAACTAGATATGGACTAGTCAATTTAAAAAAATTATATCTTCACTCAAAAGGATTTTGAGACCAATGGGTCCAAAGGGTTTTTTCCTTTTAGACCTTAAGAACATCTCCAAAAAATTTGGCCCCTCCATGATTCTTGCATTTTAAGATATAAATTATCAAAGTTGATCAAATAATGAATGATAGTGACATGAGAGTCAAAATAAAGACACTATGCAAATCCATATGATCTTAAATTTGATGGTCTATAGAATGTCAAATACATCTACATGGATGTCAAATGATGTTAGAGTGAATGTGAATTTTAATAAAGGCAAGTAATCATTTGGGTTCACAAATTCCTTAAAAGGCTTGAAGTTGGTCAAGATCTAATGGTCTATAGGAGCCCTCATACGGACACATAATATCTAATGATCTACTCTGAAGTCAACCAAGTCAAAAGGTCCTACAAGTTGGACATAATATAAGGTGTGGGATAATCAAGATAAGATCTAATGGAGCACAATCACTAAAAATAGGATAGATCAAAGATAAATCAAAGGATCGCATTCAATTGTACCAATGATCTGATGGAGTGAAATAATTGATAGGAAAGTGGGACCAAGGAGATCTATGGTGTGCTTGAACTTGCATATATTTATTGGACAATGAGCATGATTCAAATTGGTTAGTGAATCTAAAGAGATAATGAGTCAAGGATAAGTGGTACAAGCATGCTTAGTTGGTATAAATTTAATAGCTCATGGGTATCCATGTATAGATAGATCAATAAAACAAGGTAAAGCTAATAAGTCAGTGCATCTATGGAGCCAATGCACATAAATATAGTTGAGAATTATGTAGATATTTTGAGTTTGAAATTGATAACCAATAAGTGAGAGCAATCTTGGGACATTTTCAACAAAAGTTGAAGAAGTTTAAATGGACCTAGGTAAAGCAAATGTCAAAGATATGAGATAAAATTTGAACCAGAGTTAAACCAATGCCACAGTTTAATACAAAGCATTAACATTAATTCTCAATATAATAGATCTCTTGGGCCTAATACAAAATGAAAATATAAACCCATAACTATGAAGCAAAGTCAGGTAGCTTGCAAACTTTCATAGATATTATGACTATGTGAAAACCAATGGTCTAAGATTAGTTTTCACCTATATTGGACTTATGTCTCACCTATCATCATAAACATATTTTGATTGGCCATATAATGTATATGTGGCACTTTTCATCTAGTTATAAGACATGATCCTCATCAATAGATCAAGTGTAAGTAGCATGGAGTCTTGAGATAATGACCAAGTGGATGAATAATGATAGTGAGAATTCAATTATTTTGTAAGGCCTTTGAAATTGTACCTTCTTGATAAGATACTAACTTAGACACATCCTTGAATTAGTGCTAATCCATCATAAGTTATTGGTCATTTTTCAATGAATATTTCTCTCTCTCTCTCTCTCTCTCTCTCTCTCTCTCTCTCTCTCTCTCTCTCTCTCTCTCTCTCTCTCTCTCTCTCTCTCTCTCTCTCTCTCTCTCTCTCTCTCTCTCTCTCTCTCTCTCTCTCTCTCTCTCTCTCCTTAGTTTTATATAAATGAAAGATTTTAAGCCTTAAAATGGATCCTCTATTTCTCTTTTTTGTATGACTACACTCTACCAAAATTTGTACTGCAACAACTTTTGATGTAATAAAGATTGAATTCTATCATTTTCTAAGCTATATTGAAATGTGTTATATGAATTCATGCAATGAAATTAAGTGAATGTATGTTTATTATCTATGACTAAGTTTTTCACACCTTCAAGAAGGGATTAATAGTCTCATAGGTCATTATATGTGTAATCTATAGTTTATTGTCTAGTTTAAAACTGGATATTTGCCCTTTCTTACTAATATGGTAACTAACTAATGCCTTATTATAAAATATATATGTGAGATTGATGTTATTTGGTCTAAAAAGTGTCTCATAGTGAGTTTTGAGTGAGTTGGAGTGATCAAATAATTGGTTCATCACCACTTTTTTTACATGCTTTTATAAGTTTTGTCAATTATCTCTCCCTTTTCCAAGTAGGTGCTAGTTTAGGTTTAGTGTAGGTGATAGATCCATAAGGAATATAGCCTTATCCATAGTTCTAATCCACTTTTAATATACCCATATCATAGGATCAGTCACATGTTGGACTAGTTTTGAGTAGGAATATTTGAACAATCCCCTCCTCAACTAGGGTGCAAATCTAGAACCCCAACAATAACTAGACCTAGTTTAAATAAAATACTATATTTATAAAATAACCATAATTATAATATAAATAACCACCAACCTTGATTCCTAACACTCAACCAACTCATAGGCAACCAACTTATACTGAACCTAATCAATAAGTTAGCATAACAGACATAATCTGTTTAAATAATATAATATCTAACTTATTTAATGGTCATTAATTAATTCCATCTTCATTTAGGATGTGTTTTTTCATAACTCACCTCATCCATAATAATGGAACCCAATAAATAGGTTCTAAAAACCTATATTAACACATAACCTCTTGAATAAACCACTAATCTTGATTCAAGCACAAACACAACATAAGAAGGGCCTATCAACCCTCTTTTCCTTAAGGGATTGAACCTATAAATTTCATATCAAGAATATAAATTTGGTTTTCTACGATAATAAAAATACATTTATTTAAAAATTATACTATTTTAGGATATAAAATGTGTTCCCATCTTTATTAAGTTTTTTTTGAACTATTCTTAAATAATCTTGGTTTAAAGAGGAAGGATACCAAGACCATACAAATAGTTGGACAACTTACAGACATTATGTTAGGAAATGTAGTTCCACCTAAGTGCTATAATCTAGAAAGACCTATAATTGATGTCAATGTTATATAAAGCTTATACAAAATTTAATTGACTTGGGATAGACCATAAATATCATAACTATGGAAACAATGAAAAAAATGGTATTAAATGTCTTCACCCAACACCTACCATTCTATAAATGGTAGATAGATCCATGGTAAAACCACATGTGATTATAGAAGACTTATTCATATACATGGATTCATGGGAATACCCCATTGATTTCATAATCTTACAACTTAAATCCAACTTAGGATAATATCCCCTTATCCTAGGAAGACCATGGCTAGCTACAACCTATGCTTACATTGGCTATAAATATGGGACCATGATGATTTAAAATGGAAATAACACTAAGAAATTAGTGTTTTACCCACCAATAAAGCTTTCCTTGAAATAAAAAGAACTTATTGGGTATAATATGAAGACAAAGAAAAATTTTATTTACATACTTTATTCAGAATTGATAGTAGCATTTCCCTGAAATATAAGGAAGAAGACATGGTCATTAGTAATTTCCTACAAAGTAATTATCAAGTTAAATTATAAATAGACATCTTGCAATGTATTCCATGTAGCCTCACAAATATTATTCTTTAATAAGGTTCTTATGATACCAAAAGAGGTATTATAACCTTCCATAAAATACTACCATACCATTTTATCCATACCCCATTATTGGGTAACATAAAATCCATGTTGTACTTATCTAAATAAGTAGAAATATTTTTGAGAAAACCACTTAATATCAATAATAAATTAGAACCTCAACAAGAAACTAAACTAGTCACCATGTTTAAAATACACAAAATAACCTTTGATTTAGACTTCCATGACATGAGAGGTATTCCCCCACATATATGTACCCACCACATTTACATCAAGGATGAATGAGAATGTATTATCCAACCACAATGTAGGATGAAATTTGTTATTAAAGACAATCAAAACTAAGTTACAAAAACTCTTAGATGCAAGGTTTATTTATCTTATTTATGATATTCAAAGGGTTTCACCTCTTGCTATTGTACTTGAAAGGTTAGAAATGGTGTATATGTGTTGACTATAGGGAATTAAATACAACCATGATAAAATATCACTTTCATCTTCCTTTCATTAACCATGTACTTGACACATTAGCAAAAAAGAAATATTTATCCTTTTTTGATGGTTTAACTTCTATACTACTATTAGAATAGATTATGAGGACTAAGATAATACTAATTTCATATATCTTTGGGGTACCTATGCATATGTCATACTACCATTCAATCTATGCAATGCTTGACCACATTTTAGAGGTTTATTTTATAAATATTTTATAATTTGTCCCATGATTGTGTTAATATCTACATGGATGAATTCACAATATATGGGGAAACATATGACAAATCCATCCAAAACATAGATAAAGTCCTCTAAATATTTCAAAATAACCAATTATCTTTAAGTCATGAAAATTTCTACATGTTAATAACCAAAGGCTTTATTTTTGGACACCACATCTCACCTACATGAATCAAAGTAGTTCCTATTGAAATAAGCATACCTAATAACTTACCAATTCCATAAAAATAAAAATATGTTTAAATTTATGTAGGACACACTATATACTATCATATATTTATCAAATATTTTAGTAAAATTATAGTACCTATATTTGTTTTACTTTCTATATATGTTGATTTTATTTATATGTATGCATGTCAAATATAATTCCAATAACTTAAAGATTTAATAGTAATAACTCTAGTAATCTTAGGTCCCAATTATACATTACCCTTTCACATACACATAGATGCCTCTAATACAACACTAAGATCCATATTTAGTTAGAAGGAGCATTCCTTGAGCTATGCCATATATTTTATAATAAAAAACCTCTAAGGAGCTGAGCTCAATTACACAATAATAGAGAAATAATTTATTTTTCTATTTTATACCATCAACAAATTCAAACATTAAATTATAGGTTATCTAGTTATCATCCATATTGATAATGAAATAATAAAGTATTTAATGAATAAACTAGCAGTCAATAGAAGGATAATTAGATGGTTGGTTATACTATAAGATTTTATCTTAATATTTTAGATAGGCAAAGGAAGGATAATGTTGTTATAGAATTCCTATCATGTTTAACATTTGATGAATAAAGTCATGTAGTAGATGATCTATTTTATATTGAACATATTTTTGCTTTGTCCACTAATACTCCTTGATATACAAAAAATGCTAATTACTTGGCTACAAGATTAATTCCACAACATTTATCTTCAAAATGTAAGTGTAACTTGTTGGAAAAAATTGGTTCACATTCATGGATCTCAAGGTACCTATTTTTCACTAGGCTGGATTCAGTTATGTGCTAGTGTATAAGAGAGGATGAGGTTGTTGACATTATTTGATCATGTCATGATATATCATGTGGGCATCATTTTTTTACAAAGAGGACTTCCATCAAGATCCTAGCTATAGGTTACTACTGGCCTACCTTGCATAAAGATGCAGTTGTATATACCCACTAGTGTGATAAATGCCAATGTCTAGGAAAAAACACACATTTTGATGAGATTCACTTTAGCCTCAATTGGTTTTAGAAATATTTAACAAATGAATAATTTATTTTGTTGAACCAATAGATCCTAAATCTAGCATTAAGTAGTACATACTAGTTTTCACAAATTATGTGATGAAATGGGTTAAGGTGAAAGGCTTAACACATGCATGAGATAAAAAAGTTGTAAAAAAAACTAGGATTAAATGTTCACTAGATATGGAGTTTCATAGGAGATCATTATAGATCAAGGGCCTTATTTCATGTTTGATCTAATAGTTGACTTTATTCATGAATATGAAATATGGAAAAATAATTCCACCTCATATCATCCTTATTCAAATGGATAGGTAGAGGTTATAAATACATAATTGGAGAAAATTATCATGAAAATAATAAATGTAAACCAAAATAATTTGGAAACATGTCTTACTAAATAAGTATGGGAATAATAGATCACATGGAAGATTGTAACTAGATTTACCCCATATAAACTAATCTATGGGAATAAAATAGTTGTCTCTATAGAATTTGAGTATAAAAACTTATGGGAAACATTAGAACTTGGCCTATACTTATCATAAAATATAAATATATAATGATGTAACTGAATGATTAAGAGTAACTCTGAAGAGAATCATTACATCATAAGATGGCTTAATAATTATATCAAGACAAGACAATTCCAACTGGGAGATTGGGCCTTATTTATTCTAGGTAAAAATACCATAAATGGATGTTGATAACTATATGGCTTGGTCCTTATGAGACAAATTAAGTATCTGATAATGGATCTATCAAGTTACACACAATTGACTTGATACAATTTTCTTACTAGTCAATGGTCATCAATTGAAATTTTATAAAAATCCACTTTTTGAGGAAAGCTTCACATGGTAGCTTTTAGATGAGTGTAAGGATTCTATTAGAGTCTAATTTAGTTACACATTTTTTTATATATCCATAGACTAAATAAAAAATCTTCATGATTAGTTGCTTTGTTAATCAATCAAGAAAAAAAATTATAAAAAAAAAAAAACAAAAACAATCAATAATGAAAACCCTTAGGAATTATTAATAGTCTTAATTATAAAATTAGTCACTAACTAGCCAGTGTTCATATAAAAATCCTTGATGGAAAATCAGCTGGCTAACCATCTAAATGATATAGAAAAATGGGAGAAAAAGAAGTAATCAAATGGACTTTCCATCCTCATCTTTTCTCACCACCTATATCTAAGACCTTATTATCTACTATAGCTCCCCTAGATAACTATAACATGTATCTTTATTGCTACAGGTTATAAATTTAGTTGTTATGGGCTATAAGTAGTTATCTATAGGATAAGTAGTGAATGTTATATAATGAGTAGTAAATAATATAAGAAGCTAGGGAATAATGTAAAATGGTTTAAATTTCAAGAGAATGATTGATAAATTATACATGATGTAAAGTATATAATATATAAAGATTATAATATGTTATTTTATTGACACCAATGACATAATTATGTGATGTATTTACTCCATGATCAATCATATTTTGACTCCTTGCATATAGTGATAGATTAATTTTATATAGGATGATGGTATTAACATAAAATGTATCAAATATTTAATGTTAGTTGAGATGGATAGTTATATGTACTATGTTTTCTCCTGATTTATTGCAAATTCTACAAGGAACTTCTCAACATTCCAATAATTCCTTGACATACTCTTCCTAAAAGCACTTATCTATTCAAGTAACTAGCACTCTTACTAGGAATATAAATCCATGGAGATCATCACATCACCACTCTAATCAACCTTCCTACAACATTCATAGACATAATACCACTCCATAACTATCATCATTAGGTTTTCATATACTCTCCACCTCATCATCACTTTGTCAACTTATTACATGTCCTACTCCTACTAGAAGTCACTTGAGGCAATAGTACAGATCCAAATAATTGGTAACCAACTCAATAAAGGTAATAATGTCTTCTTCTTCTAAAATAATCATATTTTATTTCATATAGATATTTAAGACTATTTCATCATATGATTATGAGTGATATTTAATTACTATGGGCTTAGCCTGTGGCAATTCATTTCCCTTTTTTGAAACTTGTCCCATCATTCTCAATACATGGTCATCCCAAATCCTTTGCCATTACCTACCTTTTTTTTACATGTTTGACACATCTTATCCTCTAATCATGACTTATTGACATGGTATTTGGGGGAAGATTTGATTTCATTAATATTCTACATGATCAGAGGCACATGCAAAAAATTAAATAATTAATGCAGCTTTGAGTATGGAAAGACAAGGTAATAATAGTCATTAACCAAGTATAATACACTGCTAGTCCAATAAACCCTTGAAAAACCCTATTATTATTTTTGTTTTAAACAAGTATAGAGTAACCATGGGATGATACATTATTTATAGAGAACCTAAAAACCTCAAACATTATGGGCCAATTAGAATGTCACCAATATATTCCATAATTTAGGATGGATGACATATTTTAAAATATTGACTAGGTAAAATGACCAAATTGTAGAATAATGTTATTACACCTTTGTCAATGAGGAATTTATTATCAAGGGTTTGAGGATAAATTCACTAAAGTATTGATAATTCATGTAGCTATTCTTCCAAGGACAAGTGATTTATGGGAGATAAAACTTAGTGTTGAAACAAAGGAGATAATTTGTGTAGGAGATGAGCAATCGATATATTCAAAACAAGACAAACTCCATACCTCTTTACCCTAGGTATGGGCATAAGTTGTTTTATTTATTATGAAATATTTAACCTATGAAGGTAGACACTCTATGATCTATGAAAATCATTTCAAATTCCTTAATCATATAAGGCATGTTATAATGGTAAATGTACCATAATTTATAATATATTTTTTTAGAAGGATGGTAGAATAATAACAAAAGGGCAAAACCAAATATTTATGTCACCATTGTCTAATTCAATAAATTATCTAATAGGGTGTAATAAATAGTGTAATTAGTTTATCTTGGGATGATTTTCTACAATGAAATTAGAAGAGGAAGTAGAGGAAGGGAGTGAAGAAGGGGAAGTAAAGGAAGAATTTGAAGAACTAGAAGTAGAAAATAATAATGAATAATAAGAGGAAGTAGAAATAGCTACAAAAGAGGAAGTTACATTAATAATATAAGAGGTATATGTTGAACCATAAATATAACCTATATAATAATAAATTATGGTGTATCCAAGGAGAATAAAGATAAAATTGGTCATTCCACCCTCTCCATCAAAACACAAGAAGAAGAGAGGGCACTAAAACAAAGGAAATAATATGTTCCCTCAAATTTGAAACTTGTAAAAATATGAAATTATAAGCCCTTTAAATTTTATAGAAGAATATCACATTTTTTAAGGTGAAATTTTACTAAAAACCATACTTTATGAACCCCATCCTTGATTTACATCAATGAACTTTCATTAGAAGAAGAGAAAAGGGATAAAAAATAAAATGCATATCTTTGGATCTTTAGGTTATGAATAGTTAGAGCATGAATCCACTTATTAATAATCAATATAAGGACATTTTAAAAAATAAAAATAATAATATGAGAAGATGTTTTAACATTTTGATAATATAGTGGAGTAGGTAGACCAATATAAACTTGAAATGATGCACCAAATAGAAATTTAAACCCTAGAGAAATATCTTAGGGAAAAAAATTACTTAGGAGTTAGGTTAGATAAATATAAGAATAAAATGGATTATAAAAACTATCAAGGGTGATATAATTAGAGATTGCACAATTTTAGGCTCATGTAGCACAACTTATAGCCCATTTAGTATAACCCATTGTCACTTTGAGTTTTACCCTTTAAGAGGCTTGTTTCAAGACATATTCACCCAATTGACATAATGAGATCTCTCTAGGGTTGTGGGTGACCTATGACTAGTTAAAATATCTTGATATGGTTGGATCCATTGATATAACACCTAAAACAAACACTAACCTAATCAAATAAAAAATAAAAGAGAAAGAGAAAAGTAAAAGTAAAGAGAAGTGATGTACCAAAATCTTGACCTCCACTTGTCTATGTACTTATGAAGTGAATAAAGATTGATTAAACCACACAACTCCAACTTTATTTTATCCTTACATTAGTGTTTCAACATGGAGGTATTGGAAAATATATGAATTATGAGGGACAACCAATAGTTGAAATAAATAAACACTAATGAAAGATTTAGACATCTAATTCAATAAAAAACCAATGATAACACTTCATGTGACCTATAAATATCAAAAATACTTGAAAATAGGTAAGAGTGAGAGGGAAAAAGAAAGGGATTTAATATACTACCACTATTAATCATGCACAATAATAATTATTAACTAAAAGTAAGCTTGAATATGGATAAAACTAGCTTATTATTCATTTCAAAAGGCAAGAATAAGTGTTAATTTGAACATAGATTCACCATAGTAAGCTTTAGGATCCATACAATTCCATTCAAGGCCAAAATTATAGAATAAAGGATAAGGGAGAGAACAATTGGACTAGTAAAGAGTCCATGATGACTATCACATGTACAAAACTAATTACAAAACAAAAGTATTTTTCCACCAAGTGTGTAAAGAATGTGTTGTCCTCTTATTCTTAACACTCTAGGCCAAGAGTTGGTGTATTTATCCTTCATTGATGGAATTCAAGGTCATCATAGTTCATTTTATGCCTCTTTAAATTGATCTCTTCATGGATTTACAAGTCCAATTTTTGGAGGGTAGTTATAAGTTACTTCATTGGCACATGGCACATTTGGCTTTCTTGTAATCTTCCTATGACCTTCTTGGATATTAAATGACTCTATCACCTTTGTGGAATTTAAAATTGGGCTTAGAAATCTTATCATATTGATCTTTATCATTAGAACCTATAAGTTTATTTTCTAACTTGTCTGAAATAAATAAGGCCATGAGGATGAACCTATCACTCATGTAAGGTCTAGTCCCTTGCTTTTATAATACTATACCAACTTGTAAAATACATAAAGGTATTATATGAGGTTATGGGATTGTTTTTCAAGTTTATATATTAATTGTAATTGAGTATTCATAGCTTTCTTGACAAGAAGTTTGAAGGGGATATAGGAATATTTGTATTAGAAGATTGATGTAGGTTTGAGAGTTATATTGAATCCTTTTTCATGTTTCATAATTGTAAAATTGATTTTTTAAAGTGGTTTATTCTCTCTTAGGATTATTAAAGAGTATCATTATCTTGAAATAATTTTGAGAAGTTTATGGAGGCTTGTTATACTTCTTTGAGGATTCTTAAATAACCTACCTAGTGAACTGCCTATTTATGAGCCCTTTCCTTCTACCTATAGCCATTTAAGTGATTTTTTCATGACATATATGAACTTTAAATAATGTCATTAGATACTTTTTGGAGTTTAATTAGGTTCTTGATACCATTTTTGGTCTTGAGGAGGTCTATAATTTCACATCCTTCTTGTAATCAAAGACAATATTTATGTTGGCCTAGTCTAGTTATTTGAAACCTATTATTGGCACCTTCAAGGTATATATAATGGATGACTGGAATAAAAAATTAATTTTTACACCTAATAAATATTCTTAAATTTTTCAAGAAGACCTCACTTATCCAATTTGATTTTTTTCTTAATTTAAAAAGAAAGAAACTAGTGAAGAAGGGTGTGTATAAAAATACATGTTGAATGTACACACATTGGATCCAAGTGATTATGGAGAGATACTATTTGGATTATGAGGATGAAATAAAAATAATAAAACAATACCACAAAACTTATTTTTTAGACAAGTAGAAATGTGGATTGCCTAGTGTGAGTTAGATCCTAGAAGTGAAAGCTTTTTAGGAGGCTACCAATCCACTTGATTTAAACACTTAAAGTTGATAAATGAAAATAAAAGTGTTTTTAATAAAATTATACAAAAATAAAACTAATGATATCAAATAATAGTAATTTAATTAATAAAATAAAATGCTTTACTAATATGGCTAAAATAAAGCAACTAGTTTGAATAATGTTAATGCTGAAAATTGGTTAAACAAAGTTGTGTTTTTTGGTTTGGGTTGATTAACAAGCGTCAAAAAGATAGTTATATTGGGTTTGGTAAATGATCAAGGTGATAAAATTAATATGGGTAAATTATGGTGAAGAAATAAAAATGGGTAAATGGTGGTCAAGAAGGTGAAAAGGGAAAATGGCAGTGAGGAAGCCATAAGAAGGTAAATGGTGGCCAAGAAGGCAAAAGCGGGGTAAAGGGGTAAATGTGTAAGACAACAAAGGGATAAAGTAAATAATGGTGAATGGATTCAATAGGTCAAGAGAATGAAATACAAAATTAAATAAATAAATTGAAATTAAATAAACAAAATAAAATTAAAATGTCACCTTCAAAGATTTAACGAGAATGTTGATGTTGATGACTTGTTAAAGATAATGATGTTGAAGAAGTCTTGAGGAAATTTTTTTAGAGTTTCATTTATTTTATATTTTCTCCTCCAAGATTATTATGACCTCCTTATAAATTTTATGACCTCCTCAAAAATTATAGAACCTAAAACAATAATTCTTTAACCAAAAATAACTTAATCTTTGGTGAAGGAGAAGGGGGTACTTATAGAATTTATTATGAAGAATCATGCTAAAAGAGGGAATATTAGAAGTATGGCCCCATTTTTCAAGTGGGATCATAAATGATAAATTTGATAAGGGTGTTGGGATTCCAACCTTGTTGGTTTGTCTCCCACCTTTCACATGAGTCCAATTTAGAGTGGGAATCATGCACATGGGCTCAAATGAGGCTAAAAGACTTTTCACCAATTTATTTTGTCTTTTGGATATGTGCCCCATGAATTTTTGCATCATTATCCATATGGTTTCATTAGTGGTCATGAAATTTAAGGGGTTGAGATTCCCAATTAGCTAATAGGTCTTCAACTTGGCTAGTTTGTTTCCTAGCTTGCTAAAGAGCCCAAAATGGAATGGGAATCATGCACATAGGCTCATATGGGTCCAAAATACCTTCCACCAAGATATTTTGTCTTTTTTATAAATTATTCATTAATTTTGGCACCATTATCCATGCATGAGGGAGAAAACACGTGTTGAATGGTGGCCCCAAAGGAAAAAATGCACCATATTCCACAGGAGGTTCCCTTTGGTGCTTAATGATGTCATGAGGTACCTTGGAGGTGGGTCCTAGGTGGGGTATTATGTCTAACCTCAAGACACCACACTTCTAATCCATTTTAATTTTCATATCACCTTCCATTTCACTTCTCAAGTCACTTAATATGTCACATGCCATGTCACTTACCATGTCATCATGAATAGTGATAGTGGGTCCCATAATGAATAGTGATAATGAATAATAATTTTGAATAGTGATTTTAAATAGTACTTCTAAATAGTGATATGTGAATAGGATAATATTGATTTGGTTAGGTTATGAAGGGTTGGCTAAGGGTTGATAATTTTTTTGGGGGTCCTAAGGCATTCAATTATCAAAAACTATAGGTGTGAAGTTTTCTAGTGTCTACATTTTACCCCTTTTTATTAGACAACTTTGAATTAACAAGATGTAAAACAAAAATGGATCACTTGGTGAAAGGTCAAGATTCCCCAAGTATGGGAGGAGGTGTTCCCTCTCAAACTAAGATTCAATGAGTTAAAGCATAATTGTTTATGGGTTTGATAAGTGGTTGGTGGGGAAGCACTAGGTGGTGACATAAGGTAGTTGGGTATTCAAGATGTAAACATGTGCATAAAATGTGACTAAGTTTGATATCTGAGATCACACATGAACTAAAGTTTATAATTTTGGTTAATTTAAGTTTGGGTCTAGAGAGACATATGTCAGGGGTAACTAGTCCACAACATTAGCCATACCTAATTGGGTCATGTTAATCAAGTGATTTAGGTAGGATTAGGGTTGGTTGTAGGTATCCAAGGTAGGAAGTGTTATTATGAAATAACCCAAATGGTTGGGTTGAAAAAAATGCAACATGACAAGGTTGGTTGGTGTGATCAAAATGGCCTAGGCAAGGTGGTTGTAAAGAAATGAAATAGTTTGGGTCTAAATAACCAATATTGAGGTGCACATGGTCGAATGGTCAATTGATCAGAGAGTGGTTGGTAAGGGTTGAGGTAGGGGGTGGTCGATATGATTCCATATGAACTAAGAAAGTGGACACTACCTAAATATTTCTATGGATGTGATATCCAATAAAAATTCAAGCCAAATATATTTCTTAATGGATTTTAAATGGGTTGCCCCAATGTGATATACCACATGCTTAGGTTGGGATTGATAGTTGGATAATGGTGAGGTGTCATGGTGTAGATTAGTAAATAGTCACCATAATAATCCCACATGCATTAGGAGGAAAAGACATGGATGGGTAGGGTAGGATAAATAAGTGGGTAACAAAAGTCTAATCATCATAAATGTCTTGTGATGGAGCTAAGCCAAAGAAAAAGTGCCTTCATGAGGAGGTTATGTCTTATAAAATTGTGTAGGGGTATAATCACAATGATGGTAAATGGTTTCTATCTCTTCAATCCAAGTTTTATGAGGTGCGTGTCTATCAAGGTCTACATAGTCACTTTGGCAAAGGGTCATCACCACTATGAGCCAAGTTTTAAGGGAAATAGTAAAGTGATGACCTATAAAGAATTTATTTGATAGCTAAGTATATTTTATGAGTTAAAAAGGTAGCATCATGGTGATTTATATAGGATGGACCTTGCTTAACCCAAGAGATACAAGAGTAGGCTAGACAAATAGTGGTCATATCTGCATCCTCCACCCCAATTCCTTAGAACCAAGGACTTTGGGTTTCCCTTAAAAGAGGCCCTACTATCAGGGAGATACATGGTCAAGGATATTAGATATATAGTTGGATAAGATGGGGGATCTTCTACAGTGACAAGCATTTTGGAGCTATTACCACTAGAAATAAAGGTAGTTTTAAATGTGTTACCATTGTAGCAACCCAAAGTTGGAAGACAATTTACATCAACTAGGTTAAGGCGATGCAAATGACCATTAGGCATAAAAGGACTACTAGATGGAAAAGCAAAAAAAGACATTGGATGTGGATCAAATGATAAGGGTGACAAAAAGATATCATGATAGTGCATAATGACTATTTTGAGATGACTAGTTGGATGAAGGGATACATGTCCACATGAAAAGGTGAGTAGACATGACCATTTTAAGCAAGAATACTATTTAAGTGAAATAATGACATCATAAGATCCTCCCCATTGGTGGAATGGATAATTATGTTGGAAAAGAATAATATTTAGGTAGTCTATTCAAAGAATCATGGTAAGAATTAATACCTATCATGAAGTCATTTAGTTTTTATATGTTGGTTAGGGTGAAAAGAACCACTAGAGGTTGAAGATGGTGAAAAATGGGAGCAATGGTAGAGATAATCATCACTCCCCATGACCTAAAATAATCTACATGGTAAATGTGTGTATCTACCAAGTACTACAACATGTGATGGTGATAATGGAAGTGTTGTTAAACTAATAACAAGAGGAAAGGCACCCATGACTTTAGATCGAGCTTAAACTCTTAACTCCTCAATAGGGAAGAAGGTGAGACTTTCATTATGCAAGGTGTAGGGATAGATAACATAACCTTTAGCCTATCCATGGAAGGAACCTTCACTATCTAAGGGGATGCATGTTGAGGCAACAATAGGCAATACCTATAAAAGTAAAACAACTAGAATAGAGGGATGTAATGGCTATGATAGTTGGGAAAGGTGAAAGACCCAGAGTGGAATGTGAATCTTGATTTGTGGAGATAGATGTGGAAGATGAGAATAGAGTAAAATCTTTAGCAGTTGTTGATTTAAGGAATGTTATGGATGTTAGTTTAGGGAGTAATCAAGTAGAAGGATGGTTGAGCACAAATCTAGAGTCACTAGGTAATCATCCTAATTATTAGGTAGAAAATAATGTATGTAGGGGCCTTAAGTGAGATGTGGATAGTCTGATAAATTTTTATGCATTGTGTAACTTATCACACCCTAAATAATATATTTCATAGTTTGTTGTAAACATGTACAAAATGTGTTGGACATCATTTTTTGAATGTTATCATGATTAAGGTTATGTAGATACTCATGAATGTTATGGTTATGGTTATAGTTGTTGTAATCTTGCTTAAGGTAAAGAAAATGTAGTAAAATAATGAACAACACTAATAGTAAAGTGAAGAATATAATCAATAAACAAATGTTGTAATGAAAATATCAATCAAGTATATTAGGATGAGAAGAAGGCACGATGTTCCTTCCATGAAAATGACTAAAAATAGACTTGGAGTGGGAGTGGCTTAATGATCATAAGCCATGTGAATGAATCACATGAGTTATGATTTAAAGGCTAAAAAAAGGTGTGTTTATCACACTTTGACAAGTAAATTAAAAATGTGTATATGGTTTAAAGGTTGAAGAGGTGATGAGTAGGGTGATGGGAATAGCTGGAGGGGGACAAAAAGAGCACCCATGCTTAACTGATAAAGACACTTAAGGAAGAAATGGATGTATTGAAGTAGTGATCTTGACAATATTTCATGATTTAAAGTAAGATAGTAGAGGACACGATTAAGCAAACATTGATATTAACATATAAGTAATGTGACTGGTGACCATACTCTAATGAGTGAGAAGTTGGACTGCTAATGGGAGAAAATAAAAGGGATCCAATAAGGGATGAAGTGAAGGTAGACCAAGAGATGGATGAAGAGATATGTAGAGAAAATAATAGGGTCATAGATAAAGATGAAGGTGGAGAAGGATCGAAGGAGCCAAGCATGGTTATGGATGAGGGAAAAAGAAGGTTAGGAATACCAAGGAATGTCATAAAGGGAGATGAAAAAAATGAAATGAAATGGAAAAAAGAGAAGAAGAATAAAATGTGGAAGATGGGGGTTTGAGGAATGCATTAAATAATGATGGATTGGAGAATTGAAAAGGATGGGGAAAGAAGTATAACAATTTTTAAGGGTAAGGGGAGGATGAGAAATATGGGAGGCCATGAAAGGGTTGAAAAGAAGTCTAAAAAAGACCAAGGAGAAAATAGTTTGGTGATGAAAATGAAAAATAAGGAAATATGTGGAAGAAAAGGAAATAGGAAGAAAAAAGATTGAAATGAGGACAAAAAAAGGATAACAAGAGAGTGAAGAAGCAGGTGAAGATGTGACCAAGTAAGCAAGGATGATGATAGGCAAGGATAATATTAATGAATCATATTAGAGGGTCATGTTGGAGATGAAAGTGGTATGGAAAATGGGAAAGGGGTTAAGAAAAATGAGGGAAGCAAAGGATTGGTGGATAAAAAGTTTAGGAGATAAGGTATGTCTTAATCAGCTTATTAGAAGAGATTGATAAGCTAAATGGGTGTTTAGAAGAGATTGACAAGCCAAAAAGTGGTGAGATGGTGAAGAAATAGGGGAACATAATGAAAGGACATGAGATGAAAATAAGGGATGATAAGAAGGAAAAAGAAGAATTGAAGCAAGGATATAAAGCATAGACACTCACATAGATGAAAAATATAAGTACTGAGATGGAAAGAGGGAAAGGGGAATGTAAAGTAAAAAAGGCTAGAACTGATAAGAAGAAAAGGGAAATTATGAAAGGATTTTCAAAGGATAAAGATCCATTTAGAAGCTATTTGTGGAGGAAAAAATGGAAAAGGTGGGAAGAGTTGCAAATTGATAGAGAGTGGTGGCACACGTAAGAGAAAAAAGGATGCTAGAAGAAACAAAAGAAATAAAAATCATGCCAGATTGAAAATATGGGAAAGAGGAAAACAATAACTGAGAATTGGAATGAAGGAAGTTTAGAAGTAGTGGAAGAGTAGTAAGAAGGTGGTACTATAGAATATAAATAGGTAAAAGTGTCCATCATTATGCAAGGGAACAAGGTGATGTGGAATTGGTGAGGCAAAGAGAGTGAGGAAGAGGGTATGATAAGTTTCCAAGGGCAAGAGGAAAGGATGAGGATGGGAGAAGAAGACAAAGGCAATAAAGGGCATGATTGGTAAGAAGGGGAGAGAGGGATAAAAAACATGAAAAGTGGGTGGGGGAGTGATCCACAAATCATGTAAGAGGAAAGGTGACAGGGAGGCTAATGAAGTAGAGTAGGTGGTGGCTTTATGGGAGATAAGAGGGGCCAATGAGGAAGGATATCAATCCATGTGTTAAAAGAGATTGAAAATCTAGAAAAGTGGTTAAAATATATTGATAAGCTAAAGGGAGGGAGGTGGTGAGGAGATAGGCAGAGAAGTGGAGGAATATATTTTAGGTGAGAAGGGAAAAAAAAATAAAAGATGTGGATGAGCTGACCTCAGTAACTGAGCACTGCCTACATAGTCCAAAAAGACCTCAAACCAATGTAGTTATCCTAGTAATTGGGAAAAAATAAAGTGGAAGTGTTAGATGATGTTAAAATATAAGGATGCTCAAAAAATTCAAAAGCTTCCCTAATATAGGATTCCCTAAGCAAGTGGGAATTGTTAGGAATATAAATTAATGAGAAGAAAAAGGGGAGGGTAATTAGTTGTTAGTGGCCAAACTACCCTTATAAGTCAATTAGTGC
This sequence comes from Torreya grandis, assembly GCA_037957365.1. Lineage (NCBI taxonomy): Eukaryota > Viridiplantae > Streptophyta > Pinopsida > Cupressales > Taxaceae > Torreya > Torreya grandis. Next base: position 670,745 of record JARHVA010003335.1, on the reverse strand, counting down.
CTACATAGTCCATGGACATCAAGCCAATGTAGTTCAACAAGGGTTAGATAATGGTGCTCAAATGGGTTTCCCTAATTGGATGGACCATGTGGTTTAGTTTTATTGAGGATTTGTAAAGAAAGGGGGTGTATTGAAGACAAGTTGAGTCTACGAAAAAATGTATCTTTGAAAGGTGGGTTGATTGATCATTAATTTTTCTCTAATGTTATTCATGGTTAGGTTTATGATGATTTTATGGATGATAGTGGTGACACATAAATAGGTTAGATAACCATACTAGATGAAAAATCATGAGACACGGGTCTAATAAAATACATGACTCAATGATGGAAGAACAAGAGGTGTAATACCTATTTGTTGATAAGGACAAAACAAAACAAAACCTGAAGTTAGATTGGCTTAAGGAACATAAGCCTTTTTAATGCTTCACATTAGCATGCATTAGTTGATGAAACAAGTTTCTTGATCACAGTGTGTCAAGTACACTCTAAATACCTTGATTTATGGATAGTATATAGGGAAGATGGGTAATAGGTGATATGAAGGATAATCATTTTAATGTGTATGGTAAACTTATGTTGGTTAGTTTTCCCCTTCTATTGGTGACTTAAGAATGGTAATAGATAAGTCAAATTCATATATTACATGTATAATAATCAATGTGGGAAGTCTATATGTGAAATATGATTATGAATTATGACTTATTATGTTGTTTGAGCTCCAATTGTGACTTTAGACTTTATTGTGGTAGTGGTTCTTTTGCTTCAATACTGTATATGGGAATTTGATCGATGAGGGAAGCTTCGAAGTAATTATTCTTCTTTTAACAAAGTTAAATTAGCCATCCTTCAAGGGAGTGCTCTAATTTTAGGGTAATTTTCTAATTCTCTTGATAGTTGTGCTTTAAGGGAGTGTTCTACCTTATATTTGGAAATTTTTATTTTATTTTTGGGTAGCTATCCTTTAAGGCAGCAATTTGCAATGCTTAAGATATTAACCCAAGTAATATTTTGGTATTCAAATTCTTTTCAAATTTGATTTTTTTTAAACATGGAAAAGTCTAATTAGGTTCAAATATTTTCATTTATGAGGGCAAAACTTTGACACAAGAAGGTTAACGGTATGTGAAGGGGGTGGTTTTGAGAGACAATGACCATGGGATTCCATCTCATTATAGATGAAAAGTATCCATGAGAACCATGCCATGAGAAGAGTCATGGTACCAATATTTAGGATTAGGCTATGATTGTGATGGTTAATCACATGGTTCTATGTTATAATCAATTATCCTCAAAAGGAGAGGAGGAAGATAGGTGAAGGTTAAAATCTTATAATCAAGGGATGAGATTAATCTAGACAAAAGCAGTGAGTTTGATCTTTCTTTAATAGAAAAATGGATGTAGATGTAAAGCATTGAGAGTTTTAGGTTCCAATTTTCCTTTGAGAGAGGATAAATGATAAGATCTTGATCCATACTTATGAGTAATTATGTAAGTTCCAAGCCAATTAAAAGCAAACTTGCCTTGTTTATTCTTCTCCATGTTGGTCACATGTTGGTTTTCTTTTAGGATGAGGTCTCTAATATTGAAGTCTCATTGTTTGAGGAATTTGTTATAAGCATGTTTGATACACTTTTGATAGATTTGGAGGTGAGTGAGGGCTGTTAAATGATGATCATCAAGTAGCTCAAGCTAAGATAAATGGTGTTCATGATAATCTTCTTCATAAATAAGATCTTACAAAGATATACGGAGAGATGGGATTTGGACTTCAAGAGGTAAGACTGCCTTTATTCCAAAGACTAAAAAGAAAGGGGTAGCACCTATAGAGGTTTTAATGCTAGTGTGATAGGCCCATAAAGTGAATGGGATGTGCAAGTGCCAATCCCAACCTAAAGCACTAACAACTTTGGTTAGTATTTTTTAGAGGTTTTCTCTTATCCATTTGCTTATGTATGGTAAGGTGAAGAAAAGATTAAATTGATTTCAAATGAAACACATAAGCCTTGGACTTTCTTATTTTTGAAATATTTACCATTATTAGTGATGATCTTATGAGGAACACTGAAGTGGTAAATGATATGATGGTTGATAAAGTTGATAATCTTCTATGATTTGATCAAGATAAGAGGGATAGCTTCCACCCACTTGGTGAAATATTCACTAACTATGATGATGGAACTATGTCATTTCAAAGAATAGGGGTTTATTTCACTAATGATATTGAGCCCCCATTGTAAGAAATACCAAAATTCCTTATATACTTGGAGGCCATTGATTGGTGTGTGATGTAAATTAGCATGTTGTTGACATTTAACACACTTTTTTACATAATAACAATAGTCTTGGTTGAGGGTGGGCCAATAGTATCAAAGGAAAATGATATATTTAGTGACCACTAGACCACTAAAGTTTCCCTCATAGATCCCATCATGCATCTCCTTGATGGTGTGGGAAGCTTCATGATTGCATAGGCAATAAAGAAGGAGACTATCGAAACCATGTTTTGTAAAAGATTCCCCCTAGTATGGTGTAATGAGAGGTACTTTAAAAAAAAATCTTTAGGCATTCTAAGAGAGGTTGGGAGGAATGATGCCTAGATTGAGATAGTAAAAAGTTTGGTCATACTAAATGTCAAATGGGGATTCCTTCACATTACAAATGGTATGGAGGTTGGATCAGCTATAAGAGGTTGTGGTAAAATGATGAATGGTGACAAATATGTTAGAATTAGAAGGCTGAGAAGGGATTTGGGAAGCAAGGAAAACCATTTTATCCATGAATTTATTGGTAGATCAGGGAACAAATTGGACCAGGTAATGTTTGAATGATGCTAAGATTTTGTCAACTAAAAGTTTGTATTTTTTTAAGAAATCATTTTTACATTAGGAGGAGCCATTGATTTGGTTGACCATGAGCTAGGAATCACCAAAGACATTGATGGTCTTAATTCCCAAGGCTAGAGAAGTTTGGAGACCTATGACTAGGGCTTCGTACTCAGCCATATTATTAGTGCATTCAAAGTCAAGTTTGAAGGAAAGAGGAAGGGGTTCACCATCAAGAGGAATGAGAATAACTCCAATACCCCAACCTTGTTGGCACTTAAAACCATTAAAGAACATAGTCAATTGGTAGGTTATGTCCTCTTGGAAAAGAGTAATAATGGATTCATCTAGGAATTCAATAGGAAGTGATTGATGATCTACCAAAGGTGCTTTTGCCAATTAGTCAGTAATAACTTTCCCTTTAATTGAATTTTTCTAAAGGAACTCAAGATCAAATTTTTCTAAAATAATAATCCACTTGGACATATGCTAATTTTGATATGGCTTAGAATTCATGTACTTGAGTGGGTTGGTATTGGTTATGACATAGGTTTTATGGTTAAGAAGGTGGTGGCAGAGTTTGGTGGCTATGAAAGTCATGGATAAGCATAATTTCTTATTATGGGTATATTGAGTCTCATATTCAACAAGCATGTAGTTAAGATAGTATAAAGATTACTCTTTGTGTTGTTCATCTTGGTGAGCCAACATTACCCCTAAGGAATGGTGGGTGATAGAGATATATAGGTGAAATGGGTGGTCATCCTTAGGAGGGATGAGGATAGGTGGTGATAAAAAGTACTATTTGAGTGATTTAAAGGATTTTTGACAATTACTATTCCATTTGAAAGAGACATCCTTCTTCAAAAGCTGATGAAAAGGTTGGCATTAGTTTGAAAGCTAGGAAATTAAATGGTGAATGTATTGAAGCTTTCCCTACAAGCTATGAAGTTGCTTATGGTTGGTAGGAGGGGGCATCTCCAAGATTGTTTTGACCTTGGTAGGATATACTTTGGTTCCTTGAAGAGAGATGATAAATCCAAGAAGATTTATTGAAAGGACCCTAAAAACACATTTCTTGGGGTTGAGTATGACATGGAAATAGATTAGGCATTTGAAGATAATGCCAAGAAATTTCAAATGATCTTAGCAAGATTTAGATTTTCCTAAGAGATCATCGACATAGTCATTTATAATGGTGTGAATAAGGTCATGGAAGATGTATATCATGAGTACTAATAGGTTGTACCATCATTATTTAACCCAAAAAGCATGACTCTATAGAAAAACTTTCCCTAAGGGGTGGAAAAGGTAGTTTTATGTTGATCCTTAGGAGCAATCAAGATCTGATTGTAACCTAAAAACCCATGCATGAGAGAACATATCATGGCTAGCTATAATATTGGTAAGTTGGTTAATACTAGGTAGAGGAAAGTCATCCTTGGGTAAGGTGAGGTTAAGGTCATAAAAACCCATGTAAATGTGTACACATCTAGTGGCTTTATTGATATGTATGATATTCGAGACCCATTGGGGGTAGTCAATGGGTTGAATAAAGTTTATGGATAGGAGATGATGAATATATTATTTGATGAGAAGGGCTATGCATGAATACATGAATCAAAGTTTCTATTTAACAATCTTGGCATCATGATGAGTGACTATGTTATGGGTGAAATTATGGGGTCAATCCCATGCATATCATTGTAAGACCAAGTGAATACTATGTTGTGATCTTGGAGAAAATAGGAGAAGTCTCAAAGTTCTTCAATGTTTACTGATTGGTAAAATTTGACAACACAAGGGGTTGTCCATAGTGCCCAAGTTGATATCCATGGTGGATTAATTCAACATGGTTAAAGATTCAAGAGGAAGGGATTTATGAATTGAAGAATCTGGGGCACCAAGGTAGGTGAGAATAGAATCATCATCTTTATGATGGATGGTATTGATGGTAAGATAATCTTTCCCTATAATTTCAAGATGGATGAGAGGAAGTGTTTGAATTTGTCCATCCTTTTGATATGTTAGGGGCCCTAACTAATAGTTTTGATCCCAAAAAATTGTTGGGAGGAATGATATAAAAATCCTTAGGCTTTTAGGGATGTTGGGTTGGTGAGGAGGGCATGTCTTCCTTGATGGTGTCAATAGGTTTAGGTGAATTGGTGGGTTCCTTAGGTGGTATAAACCCAAGGCCAAATGAATCATGAGGTTTCTGGGTTTTGATCAAAGGTAACTCATGAGGTACCTATTCATATTGGCCTAGACCAAATCCTTTCTAGGCACACCTATGAAGGTATAATTTATTGAATGCTAGTTTGTCAAGGTAGGAAAAGTTAGAGGTCAATGGTAAGATGAAAGAAGTAGTGGTGGGAGAAAGAAGTGATCGATCAAGTCCCCCATAGATGAAGTTCATTTAGTGGTTGGGTGGACTAAAAGGGATGATGGTGCCATTGTTAGGGTCATAAGAAGGGTGATATTTGAGGTTCCCATATTCTTGAGGAGTAGGGAAAGCATCCAACACTAGAAGGTAATACTCCCCTAATGAGAATCATTAGAACATAGATCCTAAGGGATCCTTTATGGGGATCTATGAAGAAGGGATGGATGAGATAGTTGAGGTTACATCGATGGTTAGTAGTTGGGGTGTAACTATTGAAGGTTTTTTAGATGGGTGTATGATGACATCATTTGGGTGATAGGCCATGTTGCATGTTGAGAAAGTATTTGGGTCTACTTGGATATTGACAACCTGACCCTCATTATCAAACATAATGCATTGATGGAGCATAGAGGGAACATATTACATGGATTGAATACAAGGTCATCCCAATAAGATGTGTATTGGAATTATCCTTATACCACATAGAAGAGTTCAAGGTGTGTGCAAGGTCCCACCTAGATATGAAGGATGATGGTTCCCAAGGTAGTGGTTATAGTATCGTTAACATATCAAAGGACTACTATGGATTTTGACATGATATTGTCTAGTAAGATGAGTTGGCCATAAGCATAAGAGGATATAATGTTAATGATAGCTCCCCCATCAATCATCACCCTTTTGACATGGGTTTGGTGGATTTAAGAAGTAATAAATAGTGGGGGATTTGGGTCCTTAGGGTGGATAGAAGGTATTTATAAACTTTTAAGAGTAACAAGGTTGGAATTTTGGAGGGTACCAATAAATGTGGCTAGAGGTTGGGGATCATTGGGTTGGACCTCAATCTATTGCAAGGCCTCTATGAGTGCTTTGTAGTGATGGCAAGAAATAGAAACCAACTCATACAAGCTCATTTTTTGTGGGGTCTGGTGAAGTTTCTTAATGATATCTTTTTGGATAGATATTGCATATGCATTAGGGTATGAAGGTTTAGACTAGGGACATCTAAGATAGACACCTTAGATTTGTTTGAAGATGGAGATGGTTGGGTGTGGTTTGATTTGGAATGTGAAGATGGGTATATATAATGAATGGACACCTTAGCCTTCCCTTTATCCTTTTGCTATGATCTAGTGTCATGTTGATAGTATAAAAAGGAGGAGAGGGTGATGTAGTAGAGTGGTTAGACTCATCTTCATTATTAGGTGAGAGTGGAGGAGTGGGTATGTGTTGGGTAGGTATGGTTTTTGTTTGGGTTGGTATGGGTGAAATAAGAGGTTCATATGTTAATAGATCACCCCCTCATAAAATTGGTTGATGAGAGTTTAGAGATCTTTTTAATTCTTTGTATCATGGCTAGGTGTCCTATGGTTTAAAAAAATCAAATTGTTATTGAACCATGATGGTTTGGGATGTGAATGGTCAAAGGGTTTGATGGGTGGTAAGATTAAGGAAGATGTTTTCAATAACCATTGGATAATGGTTAGCTAAGACCTAGTTAAGGTTGTTGAAATTTTAACAGTTTTCTTTTTGGGTATGGGGGTAGAAAGTTGTTTGGAAGTAGGTTTGGTGATAAGTGTCTTAGGTAAAGTGGTACACTTGGTTGGTGGTTTTGGTTTATATAAGATGGTTGACAAGCTATAGGTAGAGGATGGAAAGGTATGTAACTTGGGTACTATTGGTGTAGTAAAAAGAGATGTGTTAGGAAGCAAATGTGAAGGTGTAACCAATAGAGGCGGTGGGGTTTTGTTGAAAATAATGGGCTTCATGCTCAAGGTAGCGGGTTGAGGACCTAAAATGGAGGGCATGCTTGAGGGAGGTAAAATTTGAGGTTTTGGGACTTTGGGTGGTTTTACTTCTTTGGTTACTTTGGTTTTTGGTTTTGGAGGTAGTTTGGTTACTTTAGTTGTCTTGGTGGGTTTAGGTGTTTGAGGGTCGATTAATTTGAAGGAGGTTTTAGTTGCTTGGGTGGATGTTTTAGCTAGTTTAGAAGGGCTAGGTTGGTCTACCAAAAAAGTGGTTAGAGGTTTTTGTTGGGGATCAACCAACAATGTTGATTACACTATGAAAGCAATAAATGTGGAATTAAACCAGAATTGAAAGCAACTAGAATCAAAAATAAAGCAAGAAGAAGAGATACAAGAAACCACCCTAAAAACTTGTATTAAACTCTTTACAGAAGGAATACAATTGAAGAAAATTATTTTCTTCCACACCTCTCTCAGATGTACAGATCTCTCTCTAGATCTCTTTCCCTCAAGAGCTCTCTCTCTCAAGTACAATCACAATTCACACCTTGAATTGTCTATCTTACAATATCTTATACTGTTTCTGACCAATTCTACAACTGTGTCCAATAAGCTATGAAGATCTAATCCTATTTATAAAATTAGGAAACATGAGCATACAACTACAGCCATCAGATGCACCTCCTAATCAAGGGCTCTAAATAGTCTTACTAATAATAGAGATGCAGACTTAAGACTATGACTTAATCCTATCATACAAACAATCTATTTTGTCCATAGAAATAGCTTTTTGGATGCACAAGTAACCGATGTCGGTTCCTGCCTGCTTGCACTTGACCGACGTCGGTTGATTCCTGCCAACACTGGCATTTCCTACACTACTCCTGACCGATGTCGATCGCTCCTAACTGATGCCGGTGACTATGTAAACCTGTAACTTCTACAATGCACTCCTTTGGTGAAGCTTTTAGCTCAACACCCTAACAATCTCCCACTTGGAGATAAAGAGATGCACCAGTACCTGTACAGCAACATCTTCTAGCTCCTCCATCTTCAACTCAATCATGAAGACCAATAGAATTTGAATGAAGATTCAACTTCTCCTTTGTAACCAGCTTGGTTAACATATCCACAGGATTCTTATCTATATGGATCTTCTCCAGCTTCAACTCACCATCCTCCAATACCTGTCTTATGAAGTGGTACCTAAGCTGTGTATGCTTTATTCTTAAATGAAAGGTTGAATTTTTAGCTAAATGGATTACACTCTGACTATCACTGTATAGTCTACAACTCTCTTGCTCCTTTCCAAGCTCTTCCATGAATCTTGTCATCCATATCATCTCTTTTCTAGCCTCTGTGACTGCAATATACTTTGCTTCTGTAGTTGACAAGGCAACAACCTTCTACAACTTTGATATCCAGCTAACCGCCATTCCACCAATAGTGAAAACATATCCTGTGGTGCTTCTCCTGCCATCCAAATCACCTACCATATCTGAATCTACATAACCATGTATAGAAGTATCTGAACCTCCATAGCACAAGTGCCTACTGCTGGTTCCTCTCAGATATCTAAGGATCCACTGAACTGCTTTCCAATGCTCCTTCCTTGGATTGGCCATATACTTACTTACAACTCCCACTGCTTGGGCAATATCTGGTCTAGTATAAACCATTGCATATATTAAACTCCCTACTATGGAAGAATATGGAACTCTACTCATGTACTCTACCTCATCATGTGAATTAGGACATTATTCTTTACTCAATTTAAAATGTCCAGCCAAAGGTGTACTTACCGATTTTGCATCCTGCATATTGAACCATTTCAACACCTTGTCCACATAATCCTCTTGAGACAAAATCAACCTATGATTTTTCCTATCTCTCTTAATGCTCATGCCAAGGATTTTCTTTGTTGCTCCCAAATCCTTCATGGAAAATGTGTGAGATAATTTCACCTTAAGCTCAGAGATATCCTGCATGTGTGATCCTGCAACTAGCATATCATCTACATACAACAACAGAATAATATATCTACCATTATCCAATCTCTTAAAATACACACAATGGTTAGATTGACACCTACTATAGCCATGCTCAGTCATAAACCTATCAAATCTCAAATACCACTATCTAGGAGCTTGCTTGAGGCCATACAAGCTTTTCTTCAATCTGCACACTAGATTCTCCTTACCTTTGACCTCAAATCCTTCTAGCTATTCCATATATATTTCTTCATCTAAATCTCCATGAAGAAACTCTATCTTAACATCAAGCTGCTCAAGATGTAAATCCTCAATAGCAACTAAAGACAATACAACCCATATAGAAGTCATTTTAACAATAGGAGAAAAAATCTCACCAAAATCAATACCTGGCTTTTGTGCAAATCCTTTCACTACCAACCTGGCCTTATATCTCATTTGTCCATTCTCACCTTCCTTCAATTTGTAGGTCCATCTATTCTTCAGTGTCTTCTTACCAGCTGGCAACTCAACCAAATCCCATGTTTGGTTCTCTCTCAAAGACTCCATTTCCTCAACCATGCCATGTTCCCACTGATTCTTGGACTCCACCTATATTTCTTCTTCAAAAATCTCTAGTTCTCCAGCATCAGTAAGTAATAAATATAATAATGAAGGGGAATATCGAATTAGAGGTTTCTTACCCTTTCTAACCTCCTGATGGGCATCTGAGACTCATTCATAACATGTTGTCCACCTGAATTCTCTGATAGTGACCGACCTCGGTCACTTCCAGGCCTGTTACTAGCCGACGCTGGTTCTACCTGACCGACGTCGGTTCTTGACTTACCAACGTTGGTCACTGTGTGACCGACATCAATTCTTGTATTGTCGACATCATTTTTTGACTGACTGATGTCAGTCTCTGTGTTTTCTTGTCTGTGATTAATTTTTCTCGTGAGCTCATTTTGGACTGTCACCTCATCCAATTCTCCATTGCTCTGCCTAGATTGATTCAGCTTCTTCAGCTGATCACTATACATCAATTTCTCATTGAAAACAACATCATGGCTCCTAATTATCTTGTTAGTTCCTAGATTCCAAAACCTGAATCCAAAATCATCAGAGCCATAGCCAATAAATGTGCACCTCATATACTTAACATCTAGATTCTTTCTATTTTCCTTATCAATGTGCACAAAGGCTTCACAACCAAAAACTTTGAGATATCAGAGATCTACCTTTTTACCTGTCCATGCCTCTTCTATAATTCCACCATCTAGAGCTGTAGAGGGTCCTCTGTTAATCGGGTATACTACAGTATCCACCTCTTCTGCCCAAAACTCTAAGGGCAAACTAGCATGCAATCTCATACACCTTGCACGCTCCATGATTGTTTTGTTCATCCTTTTAGCAACTCCATTCTACTGAGGTGTTCTTGGAACCATCCTTTGCCTACAGATCCCATGTATATAACAATACCAGTTGAACTTATAGCTGCAGAACTCACCACCATTGTCAGATCTCAGACACTTCAATCTTCTACCTATTTCATTCTCAACCATAGCTTTCCAAATCTTAAAAGTCTCAAATACATCATATTTCTTCTTAATACAATAGACCCATACCTTTCTTGTAGCATCATCTATGAATGAAACATAGTACTGTGATCCTCCAATAGAAGCAACTTGAGCTGGTCTCCACACGTCTGTGTGAACAAGCTGCAACTTATGCTTCTTCTTTGTTGACCTAGTCTTAAGAAAACTTACCCTCTTCTATTTTCCAAACACACAATGCTCACAAAAATCCAAATCTATGCTTTTCAAATCTGAAAGCTTACCTCTTGACTTAAGAATAGACATCCCCTTCTCACTCATGTGGCCAAGCCTTGAGTGCCACAATTTTGCATCCACATCTGAAGTAGATAATACAGAAGGAGAAATATCAATAAAACAATTACATAAATAGATATTACCTACTCTCTTACCTTTGGCCATTACAATTGCACCCTTGGTCACCTTCTAAGATTCAGATGTGAGAGTTACTGTACAACCCTCATCCCCTAACTTTCCTACAGAAATCAAATTTCTCTTCAAGCTGGGAACATGCATCACATCTCTCAACACCCATGTGTTTCCATTCTGCATTTTCAGCTGCACTTTTCCTTTGCCAATAATTTTACAAGGCTCATCATCCCCTAAATACACTATTCCAAAATCTCCATGGACATAGTCACTAAAATATTCTCTATTAGGGGTAGCATGAAAAGATGCACCAGAATCTAACACCCAAGATTCTATATTATTATGCAAAGAGAATATTAAAGCATCTTGTGCAATACCTGTAACCTTTGCTTCTTCTTTTCCTTCATGTTGACTTTCCTCCTTAGGCTTTGACCAACAATCTCTGCTTATGTGTCCCATCTTTCCACAATTCCATCATTGTGGCTTCCTGCCATTTTTGGATTTGGATCTACCTCTCACCTTTGACTTAGACCTTGATTTCCTCTTGCTCTTCTCTTTTTTCCTTCCTATACTCTCAAAACTTAAAGCATTCCCTAATGTTTCCTCTGTGCTTTTCCTGTGAATTTCCTCATTCAAGATCACACTAAAAACATCCTCTACTTTTAAAATATTTGAAGCAGATGTAGTATTACTAACTGCTAAGCTATGCCAGCTTTTAGGCAAAGAACATAATATTAAAAGAGCTTTAATTTCATCATCAAACACAATATTGACTGAACTTAATTGATTCACAATTCCATGGAAATCATTTAGATGATTAGATACAGATCCACCTTCCTGCATGTGCAAATTAAATAATTGCTTCATAAGATATACCTTATTTGAAGCTGAGGGTTTTTCATACAAATTTTCTAAAGTAGTCATCAACTCTACCATTATCTTTGCTTGTGATAAATTAGATATCACAGTAGATGCCAGACTCAGTCTTATAGACCCCAGAGCCTTTCTATCAAGAACTTCCCATTCTTCATCATCCATGTCTTTGGGCTTCTTTGCAATCCCACCTAATGGTAAGTATAGATCTTTCTGATACAGATAATCCTCTATCTACATTCTCCAATGTTGATAATTCTTGCCATTAAACTTCTCCATTCTCAGTTTACTTTCTTCTGCCATTGCTTCTCCCACTCAAATAGAAATCCCTGCAGAAACCCCTATGAGTAACCTATAATCAATACACACTACACAGATCTGAACCACCTGTTAGTGAACCTGAGCTCTGATACCACTTGTTGGGGATCAACCAACAATGTTTATTACACTATAAAAGAAATAAATGCGGAATTAAACTAGAATTGAAAGCAACTAGAATCATAAATAAAGCAAGAAGAAGAGATACAAGAAACCACCATGAAAACTTGTATTAAACTCTTTACAGAAGGAATACAATTGAAGAAACTTCTTTTCTTCCACACCTCTCTCAGATGTTCAGATCTCTCTCTAGATCTCTTTCCCTCAAGAGCTTTCTCTCTCAAGTACAATCATAATTCACACCTTGAATTGTCTATCTTACAATATCTTATACTATTCTTGACCAATTCTACAATTGTGTCCAATAAGCTATGAAGATCTAATCCTATATATAAAATTAGGAAACATGAGCATACAACTATAGGCATCAGATGCACCTCCTAATCAAGGGATCTAAATAGTCTTACTAATAATAGAGATGTGGACTTAAGACTATGACTTAATCCTATCATGCAAACAATCTGTTCTATCCATGGAAATAGCTTTCTAGATGCACAGGTAATGGACGTCAGTTCCTGCCTGCTTGCACCTGACCGACGTCAGCCGATTCCTACTAACGTCAGCATTTCCTGCACTACTCCTGATCGACGTCGGTCACTCTTGATTGATGCTGGTGACTGTGTAAACCTGTAACTTCTGTAATGCACTCCTTTAGTGAAGCTTTTAGCTCCACACCTTAACAATTTTTGTTTTGTTCCCTTACCTTTGTCTTGGTTTTTGATGGAAGGTTCCAAAATTAGAGGTTTGGTGGGTGAAGTTGTCTTATCTTATGAGATAGCTTCCAAAGATGGAATGGATGGTTTTATAAAAGGGAGCTAGGTGTGGTAACCTTTGTTTAAGTTGTGGATATGGATGCTTCCTCTATTTGAATGTCCAAAAGGGTAGAAGGTAACTCTACTATTTCAATAAGTAGAGGGGGATTGGTAGATTGGTGAATGGGTTCTTTATTAGTGAGTGTGTAAAGAACCATGTTAATGGTATAGGTGTCAGTAGAGCATTCAACATTAAAACTCTCATTTTTGGTGGGAGTGTGGTTTTGGAAAAGGTTACCTAAATATGTCAAGGGATTTATTGGGTGGTGTGTTGGGGTTGTCTAATATAATCTCTCCCTTGTCCATGAGGGATTGGACAAGGTATTTGAAGGTATTGAACCTATTGATATCATGTTCTATCACTTGGTGAGAGGCACAATGGTTATTTTCGTTATACTGACCTGACATGGGGTGAGAATAATCAAATTACTGGGGTGGTTTAATTGGTGGAAGTTGGATGATATTATCTTTTAATATTTTTTCCAAAATAAAAGCATAGGGTTACTCAAGTGGAATTAATTGCTTCTAGTTTCTTTAAGTTTGGTTCCTTGGGTTTTAGTTTGAAGAATTAGAGGAGTTGGAGGTTTGGTTCCTCGGGTTTTATTGTTTGGTAGATGGTGGAGCTGAAGATTTGAGGATAATAGCATTGGTAGTTTATTTATTTTTGGTGTTAGGATTGATTTGGTGATATCGTTTGGAAGAATAGGGCTCATTGGGCCTATACATTGAGTTCTTGTTCTTCAACTTTAACTTTCCTTCATCAATGGATCTATTCTCTAGTTTGTGAGCCATGGTAAAAACTTCATCAAATGTTCAAAAGATTTGGACACATAATGTGGATGAGATATGCTTGGTGCATGCTTAATAAAAGATTTATATAAGTTTAAGTTGAGGTAAGGAAAAGGAAAGTTGGCTAATCAGGTTCCTCCAACTAGTCACAAAATCAAAAATGGACTCATCCTTGAATTGTTGAATTGAGTAAAGGTTGGTAATGGAATTTTTTTTGGATATATTAATCACAAAGTGATCTAATAATTTTTTGGATAGTTAGTTAAAGGAGAAGATGGAATTTTTAGTTATGGCACTATACCAATCCAATGTTGGTCCAAATAATGACATGGGAAAGGTACGGAGGAGAAGAATGTCATCATAGGAAATCAAGTAGCATGAACACATAAATGATCTTAAATTTTATTGAGGGTCCTCCTTACTGTTAAACTTGGTAAATTTTAGAATTTCCCACTGAACTAGATAAGGTCTGATAGGGACCGAAGGGTGAATAGGCTCATTGCAAATTTGATCATAAGATAAGAGATTATGGGCTTTAGATACGGATGACTCAAGGGAAGTCATCTTATCCATGATAATATTCATTAATTTTGTTTTAGGTTTAACACCTGTAAGTGTTAGGATGCATATTGTGGTGGTGGTTGAGAAACATGTTGATAGTGGGTGGAAGGTTGAGGGGTTTCCACATATTGGTATGTAGATGCCAGTGGTTGGGTAGAAGGGATATATTGGTATGTGGATGCCAATAGTTGAGTAGGGTTGGGTGGTTGGATAATAGTTATATATCCATGTAGATTATGGAGATAAGTAAAGGTCACTTTTTGGGTAGGAGTGGTAGTTGGGTTAGTGGCCGATGGAAGGGTAGTGACCTTTTACTAATCAGTGGTAACATGGAGGGTATGGACACCACAAGGATTTGAATTGGAGTAGTATTTGATGGTTTGGAGGTAATTATAGAGAGATAGGTAGTGATAGAGGTAGGAACTCCTATACAAGAGGTGTGATTGGTAAGTGGTATAAGGGTAATGGTAGTTTGGGTTGGTTGATTTTGAGTGGTAGCCTCAAGGGGATTGTTGGTTGATGATAGGGCTTGGGTAACTAAAGGTTGAGTAATACCTATGGTATTAGAGGTACATTCCATGAGGTGGAGATGAATTCCATAAGGTGGATATATAGGTGGGGTTGAAAATAAGATTTAGTGAGATGTGGTTCTAAGGTAATGTTGTAAGGCTATGTGATTGTTGTTTAAGAAAGTGGAAAAATTTGCATCTCCTAGGATTATCCAAATAGGATTTTTTGGAGAGTGAGGGGAGTCTATAGGTTTATAAATGTGTTCCATGGATGGATAGGTGGAATATATTTGTTGACTTGGTGGTTATTTTTGTTCCTCAAGGTCCCTTCACTATTTGTGAGTAAGAACCATAAAAAAAAATGGGAAAGGAATGATACATTCTCAAACCTCAAAACAAAGAGCAATAAAAGAAATTTCAAGGTAAATAATGCATTCACTGGGAAAATGTTAAGTCATAGGATTATTTTTAATCTTTCTTTTATCTTATGCCTTAGAAAAGTGTGAAAAGGAAATTAGCTTGGATAGGTCATAGAGAACAATCTATATTTAGTTCCGAGTTGTGTTTAGGTGCTCAAAAAGAATTATATATTAGATCAAGTACATGTATTGATACTTGGGTATTGCTCCCCTCACATAAAAATCCCATATCTAGTGTGGGTGATTATCCTTTATACCATTTATCTAGAGTTTATACTCAACTAGAGTGCTGAGTTGGTTATCCCCTCGGTGATTAAATCCATGTACAATAATTGAGAAAGGGAAAGGTGATTCACTAGGTGATGAAATACTAGTTAGGTCTTCTATCAAGTGTGTTTGATATTTATTTTAGTGAAATATATTTTGTTTGTGTAACATTTGTGTACTACAGTTAATTTTCTTTGCTTAAATTAAACTAGATGAGTTAATTAAACAAGCAAGCAAACTATGTATGCAAGTTTATTTTTAATCCTAAAGGATTTTTTTAATATATTTTAATGAATACAAACAAAATTCAAAATAATTTCAAGATGATAATACAATTCCTAACTATAATATTATTTATTTTTTATTTTCTCTTTTATAAATTTGAGAAAATAAGATTTAACTCTTTCAGAAAAAATGCAACTAAAATGCAAGAAACAACACTTAGTGTGTATATAATGAAACTAAATTAATTTTTCACTAATGCAACTAAATGAAATTTTCACTAATGCAACACTAAATTTCATAAAAAAACTAATTAACCTAAGAAAACTCAAGGGTCCCACCTGGCGTGCAAAAATGTTTCTTTTTAATTTTTTGCTTTTTTGCTTAATTTAAATAGAAAGAAACTAGTGAAGAAGGGTGTGTAAAAAAACACCTATTGAATGTGCACGTGTTTGATATAAGTTATTATAGATATATCATATTTTTTTTGGGAGGATGACTTGAAAATAATAAAACAATGCAACAAAACTTGTTTGTTAGACAAGTAGAAAGGTGGATTGCCTAGCGTGAGCTAGATCTTAGAAGCGAAAGCTTTCTAGGAGGCTGTCAATCCACTTGTTTTAAACACTTAAGTTGATAAATTAAAATGAAATTATTTTGCATAAAATTACATAAAAATTAAAATAAGGACATTAAATAATATCAATTTAATTAATAAAATTAAATTCTTTTCTAAGATGGTTAAAATAAAACAACTAGTTTGAATAATGCTAATGCTGAAAATTGGTTAAAACAAAATTATGGTTTTTGGTTTGGGTTGATTAACAAGGGTCAAAAATATAGTTTTATTTGGGTTGTTAAATTATAAAGGTGATAAAATTAAAATGGGTAAATGATGGTCAATAAATAAAAATGGGTAAATGGTGGTCAAGAAGGTGAAAAGGGAAAATGGTAGTGAGGAAGCCAAAAGAAGGTAAATGGTGGCCAAGAAGGCAAAAGGGGGGTAAAGGGGTAAATGTTTAAGACAAAAAAGGGATAAAGGAAATAATGGTTAAGGGATTAAATAGGTAAATATAAGGAAGGACAAAGGTAAATAAATAAACTAAAATTAAACAAACAAAAGTAAGTTAAAATGTTACCTTCAAGGCTTTAAGGAAAATGTTGATGTTGATGACTTGTTGAAGATAACGATGTTGAAGAAGTCTTGAAGCAATTTCGGTAGATTTTTTTTCTTTTATATTTTATCCTCTAAGATGATGATGACCTCCTTATCAATTGGATGACCTCCTCCAAAATTATAAAACCTACAACAAGAATGCTTTAACTAAAAACAACTTAACCTTTGGTGAAGGAAAAGGGGGTATTTATAGCATTTGTTGAGAAAAATCATGCCAAAAGAGGGAATAGTAGAAGTATGGAACCATTTTTAAAGTGGGATCATAAATGACAAATGTGATAAGGGTTTTGGGATTCCCACCTTATTTTTTGTCTCCCACCTTGCACATGAGTTCAATTTGGAGTGGGAGTCATGCACATGGGCTCAAATGAGGCCAAAAGACTTTTCACAAAGTTATTTTGTCTTTTAGATAAGTTCCCTATGAATTTTGGCA
The DNA here is from genome assembly GCA_037957365.1 of Torreya grandis. Lineage (NCBI taxonomy): Eukaryota > Viridiplantae > Streptophyta > Pinopsida > Cupressales > Taxaceae > Torreya > Torreya grandis. Next base: position 653,359 of record JARHVA010003335.1, on the reverse strand, counting down.
CCATTATCCATGTGGGTGCATTATTGGTTACTAAATACAAGGGGGAGATGTTCTCACTTAGCCAATATGCCTTCCACTTGGTTGGTTTGTCTCCCAACTTGATAAAGAGTCCAAAATAGAGAGGGAATCATGCACATGGGCTCACATGGGTCCAAAATACCTTAAACCAAGATATTTTATATTTTTAATAAGTTCCCCATGAATTATGTAACCAATATTCATGCATGAGGACAAAAAAACATGTTGAATGATAACCCCATAGGGAAAAATATGACATATTCCAAATGAGTGGCCCTTTGGTTCTTAATGATTCTATGAGGTACCTTGGAGGTAGGTCCCAGGTAGGGTATGATGTCCCACCTTAATCCACCTTAATTAAAAGCCATGCCACTTTCCATATCACCTTATATGTCACTTTCCATGTTATTTTCCATGTTATCATGAATAGTGATAATGGGTTCCACAGTGAATAGTACTTTTCAATAGTGCTTTCAAATACTACTCTTGAATAGTGCTATGTGAATAGGATAATAGTGATTTGGTTAGGTTAATAGGGCTTGTTTATAGGTTAATAAAGTTTTAGGGTGTCTTTATGGGGTCTTGAGGTATTCAATCATCAAAAATTGTAAGTGTTTAATTTTCTAGTGTCTACACCAATCACCTATAAGCAAACTTAAAAGTACAACTTCTATACTATTTTATCGTATTCTATCCTTCACATGTGGCAACTAATGGATAAAATATATGTTCTTAAGACTCAATTATTTCATCAAGTTTATTTCAAGGAGTTTAAGATGCATTAGAAACACTTATACTACCAATATCAATCATTGATCTCTTTGAGGGTTTCTTAGCAATTTCAAGGTGTTCACCTTCTTGGCAGTCATTCATAAAGCTTTTCCTCTTGATTAATTAAAAATGCCAATAAAATTGGGGAAATAGACCCTATAAACCCTCCATAAATACATTTTAACACATTCAAATGATTCACTAACTTCTCATATGAGGAACAAGGTCTTATTGAGCTTACAAGCCTGTGTGTTATGCAAATTGAGAGGACTATTTGGGAAAAAAGGTTCCAATTAGTTGTTTTTATAGACACCTAAAAGTGGCCACCAATGACCTCCAACTATGGTTTTGACCAATTTATACCAAAATGCACAATTTAGTCTAAAAACACTAAATCACACTAAATGATGTGAACCTATCATATAAAAGTGCTGATTTTGCCCAGAGTATCCTTAAATGGGGCAATATAATTTATGATATAGTAATATTGATCAGATCATTTCAAGTCAAAATCATTTTTTTACACCTGGGTGCTCTGGATTACTCTTTTTTTATCAAATTTATATCACAAGACACGTGCCTTTGTTATTTTGTGTTAACATCCTAAATGGGATAATGATTCTAATGCATCTAACATCATATCCTAATTCCAATCCATTCAAAATTTGAGCCAATAATATGAAAATTTGACCAATTTGATTAATTTGTACACCAATTGCCAAAAGTTTCACCAAAGTTGACTAAACATGTTTAAATCTAATCAATTTGAATCAAGAGCCTAATTAAGAATTCCATGGAAATTGTTAAATATTTGTTTTTAGAAATTGATATTGAATAACTATATCATCAAATGACATCATTTCTTAGGAAGGAATCCCTGACCATAATTGCACAAAATATCAAGACTATGGGTCTCCCATGTCTCTTTAATGGCTCCCATACCTCTTTAATGTCTCCTTATCCCAAATATTTATAAATGAATTTATCTATTTTTTCATCAAAAATTAGACACACATCTTCATCTTGAGATGGATGATTCAGGTTCATTTTTGTAATTTTGAAAAATCTATAAATAGGAGGCCTTACCTATTAAATTTTAAGCCCTTCCAAGCCAAAATTACCATGCCCAAATAGCTTCAAACCACATCTTGATGTGGTGTTATTATTTCAAAATATTGAGTCAAATCCATCACAAGTTAAAAGTGTCAAGAGGAGATGAAGGTAGCCACACTCCATTGATAAAGATCTCTTGAAGCACAAGTTAAGCAAGCCAAAGAAGGATCCTTTTGAATCAATCAAGGATTTGGTAAGAAATTTGTGTTTTGTGTTAATATTTCTCATTTATTTCCATTTCTAGTTGTGTTTTAAAATGGCTTTTCCTCATTAAGCTCCCCATAGTGACTAGGTCTATAGATGTATGTTTGTTAGTGTGTTTCTTTCATTTTATAACTAACACAATACTAACCACCTCTCTTGAGTCAAATGTATAGTCTACATAATGGCACACCTAGTGGGACAAGAGGCATACCACAAAGAAAGAAGATCATTATGCTTCTTTTAGATCTTTATTTGGATGTTTAAAGCTCTTTAAATTTGATTTTATAACTTTGTTTTGTCATTTTTATTTGTCATGGGTCTACATAGTATTCACCAATGGTTAGTGAAACTACTAATTGTCATTGTAACCACTGATGGTTATTTTGAATCATCAATGGTTAAGTATAACTGTTGATGGTCACTATGTTTTTTTAAAAAGATAATAAGCAATTTTTTGGACTTGGTTTGGGGTCATCCAAACTCTATTTTTGATTATATTTTTTAAAAACCACATGTTTTCTCCAAAATTTTAAGAATATGCTATTATTTTACCTTCAAGTTGCATAATTTTTTTAAAAAATAAAGTTTTTAATAAAATCTAATCTAACATGTTTATTTTTGGAGGTTTTGCCTTTAGGTCGATAGGTGTTTAATTTACAAAATTATTTGTTCAATATCATAAGTTTTTAAAATAAATAAGTCCTAATCTTGTTCTCATAGGTTGAAAGGATGGTTTTAAATTTAATTTGGGTGTTTTAAATAATCATACACTTCAATTTGGAGTTTTAAAAAGAACTTAGTTAAAATCATGCACACTTCAAATTTAGAGCCTAAAATGAATCTTTAGCATGATAAGTCTTGAACACTTCAAATTTTAGTTTTAAAATGAACATAGGTGCTTATTATATCATTTAGTATTTTTGGTGTGATCTTTACATGTTTTTACAACTTAAATCCAAGGGGCTAAAATAACACCACCAAACATTTTCATTTACTGCTCTAAAATTGAACACACTTCTTTTTGTAAAGTTATTATCATTATTTACCTATATTATATTTATTTAAGTAAACTAGAAGTTGTGCATGTATGCTCTCCCATCCATCCCTTTCAGGGAACTTTTCAGATCAAAAGTGCCAACTTCATTACAAAGAGCCTAGTCCAAGGCATAGAAAAAACATCATTTAAAGTACTCCCTAAAAACTTATGATAGTATTAGGTGATCTTGAGGTGACTATAAATTCTTTCTATTGTGTCATTTATTTCATGCATCTTGGCTTGTGAGGGGGACTTCTTTACTTACCATGAGTTATTTAGGGAAGCTTTGATCTAGGGCTTCATCTCTCAACATCCTCTTCAACCCCTCTCCATGGGGGGGTTTATAAATTGGGATCCCCTCATTAGGATGATTGTTTAAGTGGTTAAACCATCGCTATTAGTATATTTTAATCCTAGGACATTTTAGCATATTGGACATCACACTACACTGAGCAAGTGATGGATGTAGTGGTTGTAAAAAGGGAAAGACCTTTTTACAAAAAATCATATGATGCAGGCCCAAATGACGTGCACTTATTTTGTATTCTGATGTGAAAGTCATATGCATTTAATCCATATAGAATGTTAAAAAAATAATTAATTTTAGTCAACCCCACTTTACCATGCCCTTGAGAGGAATTTTGATTATTTACTTGTATTTTGTCATTTTCTTGCTTGCTGTTTTGAGACTAAAACTAATGTGTTTATTTATAAACAATGTCAAAACCAATTTGTTTATATGTCATTATTTTATCTAAAGAAACATTATGTTATCCATTTTACATCACACTTGTGCCTTGAATTTTTTTCTAAACATGTTTCTGTGTGTGTTACTTGTTTGATATGGGTACCATTATGCTTCCCACATCATTATTAGGTTTGACCCTTTGAGTCCTTGAAACATAACATTTATTCACATAATTAGAGCATGATAATGTTGTTATGATACTAAAATTATATCAAAACTCATTTGACTTGTACCAAAACCATTGTTTAAAACCATCTCACATATGCCATTTGGACCTTGTTTATGTATCATCATGTTGTTTAATCTTGTTCGGTCTAATCCTAGTCATCAACCTTGAGTTTTCAATTAACCTTATAAATTTTGGATTCAAACATTGATTGATTTTTTTTAGGCATTAATTCATGGGGATGATACATAAATATTTCTGTTTTGAGTGGCATAAATTTGGTTAATTGATTAACCAAATTTGAAGACTATTGATTGTTTGTTTGTTCACACAATTTATCCCCATCATTGTTAGTGCCTTTATTTTTGAGAACATAGAATTTCTCCAAGATCCTTTTTACTTATGGCTTATGCCAACTTATCATGTTTATGTTTTATTCTATGTGTCATATATATGCCAAATTTGTCTCCAAACTTGTTAGATTAAATAAAATCACATCAATCCTTTGTTTAAAGTCTAAGTTTTAATGCTATTTTGGCCAAAATTCCTAACACAACCTATTTGAGCATACCTTTTAAATCTTAATTTAGACAAAATACATAGTAACTCTTTTTCACTTCCTTAATTTAGATCTTGTTTGGAACATTTTGACGTAGACCTTTGACATGCTAGTTTTTATTTAGACATCTAACATTTTGTGTGTATGACATTTGACATTTATTTTAGACTATTTTATGCCAAATTTTAGCATAAACCATTTTATAGATACATCTCCATTTTTAGACCATGTTGGAGATATAGATACACCTTAAACCAATTTTGACCAAGTTTGAACCATTTGTCCTTCAAACATAGTTTTTTAGAGTTTGTATAACTTTAAGCCTTTTGTTTCAATTCTTTCATCATTTATGTGGATATGTATAGCTACACTTATGGTGGAGTCATGTAAAATCTAAGTTATGATAGAATGGCTACATAAAATCTAACTAGAAACCTCTATAGAGATATATTTTCTAAGGAGTTTTATTATTCTCCCTATAATAATCCATTTGAGGAATAAAGTCAAGAACCAACTTACAATTCAATTCAAAACCTTGACTAGGATGATATAGTTTATGAGGAAGACTTGGAAGCTTTGGCTTATGCAAGCAATCAGGCTCCAACATGTCATACCATTTTATTATAGAATTGCATCCAAGGAATACCATTTCTATACCAAGACCTCATCCTTTAGATTATGAGATAAACCAAGCTCCACAATGCTCCTTTATCATTCTAAGACCTAGTCCATTGGATTTTGTGAGCAATGAATCTCCACACTACCCTATTGTTACCATTTCAATACTTCATCCTTTGGCTTGTCTGAGTAACTAAGCTCCATAATGCCCTACCATTATCCAACCATAGGCTATTTCTCATCTAGTACCAATCCCATCAAAACCTCAATTGATCTAATCATTTGAAGACCAAGCTATGTTCAAAACTAATATTTTCCAACTCATTGGAAACCAAATCTAAGAAAACCAACCAACCCTAGATGTTTTTATTGAACCTACCATTTATGATAAGTTAGTCTATAATGAATCACCTTTCAATCCTATACCTATTATCAAGGAGTCTAACTCTGATGAGTTATTCTTTACTAAGTCACTTCTTAATTATTATAACTACCTTTAGGAAAATCATTACCTTGACCATATGCCTATTTTTCAAGGGCCTCCCTATTACAAGCTAGTCTCTGAGGAGTTGTCTCCTGACCTTTTTCCTACCATTGAAGATTCTAAATTTGATAAACTAGTCTCTATGGAGCTCATTATGCCATCAAAAGCCATTACCTATCCAATACCAAACATTCAACAAGACATCATTGTAATAGAGTACCCATCAAATGAAGAATCAATATTAGATTTAGGTTCTATTCTTGAACTTATATTAGATTTAACATCAGTAGTAGAGTGAACATCAGCCTCAACATTGGATTCAGAGTCCCTTAAGTTAGAATCAAATTTATAAATAGAATACATTTGTGACTATTAGAATATTGGTTATACATGCCTAATAGATCAATTTGAATGCATTTGTGATCCTTCCATGGTTTTTGAGAAAGAATACTTTAACATCGACATAAGTTTTCCTAGTATATTTTACAAGGATTATGTTGCCAAAATCCATTCCATTACCATTCTATATGCCATTACCAATAACTAATATAGTCATATTATTAACATTCCATCTCCTAAAAGTGTTTATTGAGACTGATAGAATCATACTTTGTTGATATGCATCCATGGTGACATAGCATTGTAGAAGAGGAAGGAGGCCAAGACCACATTCATGTAGTAGAACACTCTCATAGTGAAACCTTTTTAGAGGTGCTAGGGGACAATCAAAGTTCAAACTCAATATCTTCTAGTGAAAATTTCTCAGAAGCACTAGAAGATAATCAAATTCCAAAGCCAATGTTCATTAGTGACACTTTTTTAGAGGCACTATAAGATAATTAAGATAATTTCATTGGTTAAAATTAAGGCACCAATAGTCGAGCACAAAATTTATTCACTACTTAATGAAGATAAAATAAAATATCAAATCAAAATATCTTATAATATACAGTCTAAGAAAATGGTATCTACTTCAAGATCAAATAATAGAAAAATATGATGGTCCTACTAAGAGCATCTTTAGAGGTCTTCAACCCTACCACATCCAAATTAATGTTGAATCTAACATCAACAACATTACATGTGATTGAAAGTCCTGATCTTCATTTATTTCCCAACCATTCAACATTCCATTATCATCTACCATTACATTTTAAAGACAAACCTACCATCCATTATTTGTCCTTATTTTCCATCCTTGGCCATATTTTACTTTGAAGAGGCTATATATATACCTTGTCTCAATGTTTGAAGGAATTAGAATCAATGACCAATGAAGATCACAACAAAATCATTTCCATCCAAATCTATCACCAATTCTTGATAGAGTAGTTATTCAAATAAGGTGTAGGCTAATAATTAACATGATTGATTATTCTTTTTATATTAGTTACTGATTAGGATGTGCATCTCCACTTTAGCAAGAATAATAGAGTCATATTCCATTTACCATACTCAAGCCAAAAACATGTACCATACTATTTCATTTACCATATTATTTTTGCTATTGTCACATGTCTTTTTTACCTATATTGCATACCCAACTAGTCACATTGCCACTTGGGGGAAACCCTCTTACCATTTTATCCAAAAATATCATTATCCTAAGCAAGACCATTCCATTCCTATCTCCACCAAAGCCTATTTTTAGTAATACTTCCCAATCCTATTTTGATCTTGGTTCCTTTGGTTTTTATCACACCTTTTTATGAGGGCATTATGATCTAGTTTCATCAATATATAAAATCCATGTTTAAATGGTAGTCTATGATATTAGTGTGATTTTTGATATGGAAATATATCTTTCATTTTCCATCCTATATAGATTTTGTTTATGTGAGCCTGATTATAATTGTCTATGGGTAAATCAGTGTCTCATCGGTCTTGCTACTAATTATAACCACCTATGGGAAAATTAGTATCATTGATCTAATAAATTTTATCCTAGTTCTAACCACCTATGGGAAAAATAGGGGCCATATTTTTTATCATGAATTATCACATCATTTTACCATAGTCATTTTCATTTGACAGGCCATTTGTTGGATTTGAAAATTTGTTGTTATCTGGTCAAGTTTCTCCTCACCTTTTGTGTGGATAAAATTATTGTGACATGAGGTTATTTTTGGACTATGTGGGCCATGCTCAATTCATGTTTAGGTCACCTTATTCCCCCTTTACCATATGCTCTCACCATTTTATGAGCAACTTAAGCCAATGCTCTCACTATTTTTATGACTAAGTATCTTGTCATTCTCTAATGAGTTAAGATGCCTCAAAATTTGAAAAATGTTTTAAATATTTCAAAAATAAAAAAAAAATTATCCTATTTAAGCCTAGTTAGTTATCTTTGACCCACCCTACTTGGGCAAAGTCACTATTAGGATGCTTCCACTTGATTTTATTTTTAGGATTTTTGTTTGTTTGTTTATTTCCAGTTGTTTGTTTGTTTCTTTTTGTTTTTTTGTTTATTTCTTTGTTTTTTCATTTTATTATTTGTTTTATTTCAACACTATTGCCTCAACTTAGTATATATGTGTTCATTAGGTGACTCCTTGAGCACATTATTCTTGATTCTATCCATATTTATACATCAGCATTGTCACCATGGTTTTTATCATTAGTGCATTATTTTTTAGTGTTTATTGGATTGGGAGTCAGTCCTTACATATATTTTAGGATAGTCTTCATGTTGTTCTATCATGATGCCTACCATCACATGCTACAACAAAAATTAGATTCAAGAAGGTCTACAATAATGGAGCTATAAAATATTTTCCTTGGCACCTTGGAAAATGTTCCCATCCCATCATGATTGAATCAACCCATTAACCATACTAATTTTATTATTGTTAATAATAATGAGCATATCCTCATTGGTAGGTACAGCTGAATATTTTATATTAACCAATCTCATTCCTCTATCAATCTCTTTCATCACTTTGCATCCTCATATTCCTTGTTTTTTATGGATTCTTTAGTCGTTAGACCATTGCATCTACATTTACACCCACTCATATTTAATTTATGTAATAGGTTATATCCTTGAGTTATGATTTATAATCTAACCTAACTAGGGCCCAACCATATCAAACATCATCTTTAGCCAATCTAGGTCTTATTAATTATTATAACCACCTATGGTCAAATCATTATTTTGACTTTTATTCTTGATTATAACTACCTTTGGGAAAATTAGTATCTTTTAAATCAATGTATGCAAGCATTTTATCATTTGTATTAATCTCACCCATGGGTTAATTTTACCTTTATTCTTGTTTATTTTTTAGGGACCATACATCAACAAATGTGATGGCCACTCCCTCAACGGGGTATCATCATAAGCTTTTCAAACACCATTTGGAACTTTTTATTTAATCATCATCTTCTTTTTGGCATACAAGCCTTTACTCATTATTTGAGAATACATTGTTGTGATTATGGTTTACAACATATTCCCAAATAGGTCAAACTATAAACACCTAAAAGTGGCCACCAATGAACTCCAACTAGGTTTTTAACGAATTTCTACCACAATGCACAATTTTGCCTAAAAACATTAAAGCACACTGAATGATGTGAACCTGTCATAAAAAAGTTCTGATTTTGGCTAAAGTATCATTGAATGGGGAAATAAAATTTATGATTAGCTAACATTGATAAGATAATTTTGATTCAAAATGACATTTTTGCACCTGGGTACTCTAGATTGCTTTTTTTTATCAAATTTATAACACAAGACACATGCCTTTGTTATTTTGTGTTGACAAAATCATAAATGGGATAAATATTCAAATGCATCTAAAATCTCATCATAATTTTGATCTAGTCAAATTTTGATCTAATAATATATCATTTTGACCAATTTGATTAATTTATGCACCAATTTCCAAAATTTGCACTAAAGTTGACTAAACATGTTTAAAGCTAATCAATTTGAATCAAGTGCCTAATTAAATATTCCATGGAACTTGTTGAATATTTATTTTTATAAATTAATATTAAATAACTACATCATCAAATGACATCATTTCTTGGGAAGCCATCCCTAGGCCATAAATGCATAAAATACTAGGACTATGTGTCTCTGATGCCTCTTTAATGCCTCTCATACCTCTTTAATGCCACCTTATCCCAAATATTTATGAAGGCATTTATTTATTTTTTCATCAAAAATTTAATGTATTCTTAACCACTCATCTTCATCTTGAGATGGATGTTTTAGGTTCATTCTAGTTATTTTGAAAAATCTATAAATAGGAGGCCTTGCCTATTAAATTTTAAGCTCTTTCAAGAAAAAATTACCATGCCCAAATAGCTTCAAACCACATCTTTATGTAGTTTTATTATGACCAAATATTGAGTCAAAGTCATCATAAGCCAAAGGCACCAAGAGGAGATGAAGGTAGCCGCACTCCAATGATGAAGATATCTTAAAACACAAGCTGAGTAAGCCAAAGAAGGAGCCTTTTGAAGCAATCAAGGATTTGGTAATAAATTTGTGTTTTGTGTTCATATTTCTCATTTCTTTCCATTTCTAATTGTTTTTTCAAATGGTTTTTCCTCATTAAGTTCCCCTTAGTGACTAGGCCTAGAAATGTATGCGTTTTAGTGTGTTTCTTTCATTTTATTTTCATTTTGGAACTAACACGATAATAACCACCTCTCTTGAGTCAAATTCCTAGTCTATAGTTTTAAATTGGAAAACACCTAATGGTGGCTCGATAAATTTTTCATTACCTTCAAAAAAAAATTTCAATTTATTTAGCTCCTTAAAATTCCTATGACCTACATTAGCCCATGGGTATGGTTTATATCCAATATTGATATTTTATCCCTAATGGCATTGCTCTAATTTTTCTTCTCTTTTCAAGGATTCTAATCAATTTGGAAACATTTTTCATGGTCAATCAGACTTAGAAAAATCTTATTAACATCCCATCCATTACAAAACATTCATCATTTCCTCATATTTTTTAATTAGTAAGACTATTTTCAACTTATTCAAACCCATAGTCCTTTTTATGAACTATACATTATCCTTTTTTATGTTTTCTCTTCATGAATACCTAAAAAAACCTTATTTAAGTCTTTAATAGGGTCTCATACACTCTACGTGACCCTATTGAGTCATATGTGCATGGGTATATTTGATTTAATTCAATGCTATGGATACTCTTAGGCATCCACATGTCACTATTCCATCACCCCATGCTTTCATAAAACTCATAAATGCACTTATAAGTGGAAAACTGAGTCCATGGGGTTTTCCTAGGGATTTAGACCCCTTATCTTGTTAGTGATTGTTCATAGATCATGACCCCATAAAACCAAAAATCTTGTTACAAGTTTTAAGGGTATAAGGGTTCCCATTAATCCCTAGGAGTATTATTTTTAATTCCTCTTTATGTTCATAAACCAATGACAGTAATTTCCCCCTCTCAAGCTTGACAACTTCATGATGGAGAAGGTGAATGAGTTTCTTCCCTATGCCGACATTCTAAGATCTATGTAAGATTTATTTTAGCTTGAATAGATGTATAAACATATCAATTTCATAAAATAGTCTGAAAATAATCATTTCTTATTTTGGAATCCCATATGAGACACTTTTTACTAGTTGTAAACAATGATCATACACTATCCATGTATGGTATGTCTCCAACTATCATTTTATAACTTTAAAACTACCATCCTATGTTATAGTATCTTTATTAATTCACTTTGACAATTGTATTGAATTTAAAATATACTCTTTTGAATTTGAGACTAATACACCACTTTGAATCATTTTTAACAAGACATGAGAGTGACTTCAAAGAGTTTATTTCTTTGCAATCTAACTTATAGACCTATATCACATTTTATGGCCTCATTTACTAATTTATTCATTTCTTAGACATTTAAACTAAGTTTTTTACAATAAAATAACTTGATCAAACATAAAACCATGATAAATCTAAACCTTAACATTCTTAAAATACATAAATTTATCCAAAATTACCTTAACCTTTTCAAACTCTTCATAAGACCTTATTTATAAAAGGAAACTAAGTCAAACAATTAAGTTTTTAATGTTAGGGTTTGACTATTGGTATAGGGGGTCAAATTTTCAACATTTCTGGTCTCACAGCGGTTGGTTAGCCTAGTAATCAATTGGACTAGTAGGCTTAATAATCCATTGGGATATGGATTCATCTAACACTAAGCAACACATGTGGTTTGGACCTTTAAATTGATATTAATACCTTAAAAAGATAAAATAATTGATAATACCTTTGTAACACATATCCAAGAAAATAACAACACACACTTGTGCCATGAGGAACTTAGCTAAAATAAAATTACAAACCATAGAAACAAACATGTGCCAAAATAACTTGGAGGAAATAAAGACTGACTTACTATGTACAAGAGACATCAAGGCATGTTTCACTTGGATCAAAAGTAAATCTTATTAATTATTATACATATGGTGGATAGGAATGAATAACAAGATGATTCTTGCACATTTTTCTTATTTGATCAACTCTTATCTTACTTGTTAATAATTTTATCTTACCTCCAAGTGAATCAAGTGAAAAAATATATCTCCTATGTATACAAACTATTATTTTGGCTCTATGATTAACTCATGTTTTTATCCAATGTTGAGAAGGATTTCCATTATGGTCAAAGTTGTAACCTCAGTATTTAATGGATTACTAGAATCATGTTCTTGGCTTTCCATGACACCTTAAGATGCTTCATTTGGTTTTTCAACAACTACAATTTTTTCAAGTTATTCAAGGAGATCCAAAAAATAATCTATAATTTCCTTAAGATATTCTTGAGGTATGATTTGGTCAACACTTTCTTGGATATGTTATCAATCTTGAAGATCATGCCATTAAAGTCTCCACTAGGAGTTGTAAGTCTACAAAAATTCTTAATGTCTTGATCTCAAGTTATTGATGCCACTCATCATTGAGGTTTAATCCTTGTTTACTTTTAGGAGTTTCATATCCTTCAAGATCTATTACAAGCCTATACATAAAATAACTCATTTTATCTTTACAACAATTCTCATGAAGGGTTAAGGAAACATTAAAATATCCATCTTGAATTATGAACCCTTGTTTGATGTCTTGTTCACTTATAAATACCACATTTTAAAAAACATATTCATCATGCTCTTTAGGGTCCTCAAATATACTATTAACTTTAATTTCCTCAATGAATTCATGGTAAATCCATTGTCATGGGTCATCAAGCTTCTTTCGTTCATTAGGAACTATTAACACTCTATTCAATCCTTCATTTTGCTTATTTTTTGGGTTGTCATCTTGTGAAAAAACTATTACAACTTCATGTTGAATTTATTTTCCATATTATAGAAGAGCTACATGTTTTTAAATAACTTCAAATTCTTAAATGTCCTCATAGTGTAGCTTTTAACCCACCTCATTAAGGTTTTCTTTTATCTTCTCAAGACCAAATTTTTACCTCATATTTGAATTTGAAAGCAAATTCACCTTTTTATTGGTTTGGTAACCTTTTCCATCTCATGTTCAAGTATAAAAAAGTGAGTATCCTCTTCTTTTCAATAAGGAAATGAATCATTACTTTCAATGGAAAAGGGTAGTTCACTCCAGCTACTTACCTTCTCTTGGTCATTAAAAACATATTGAAGAACACCAAATTGTACATATATTACAATCATCACTTGAACATCTTCATGATATACATTTTAAAGATCACTTATAATTGTATTCTAGTTTTTCTCCTCAAGAAATGTAACATGATCTTCTTCTATGCCTAATTTAAGCTCATTTAGCCAACCCAACTCTTGATCATGCCCCTGATTAGATTCTTGATTAGAGAGAATTGAGTTATCTTCATCAATATGTTATTTATATTTTTGTTTCAATTTTGATCCTTTCATTCCAATGGCATAAATATTTGACATTATATAGCTAGGGTAAATTGTCCAAGAATGCTACCATGTGTTCATGTGTTCATCATTCTCTCTTGATACATTATCTTCTTCATCATGTTCATTTGAAGGGTTCTCATATTTTTCATTCTATACAATATGTATTCCAATGTAAAGGGAGATGTTGGGAGGGAAATAATAGCCACTTGATGGCATAGGAACATTGGGCATTGTAAGTTTCTCTTGAATTGGTTTTGGGATTGAAGAGGAACTCTTCCAACTTGACAACTTGGAGGTAATGGACACATTTAGGAGCTCTTAAGGAATATGGAAAGAGGCTTTTCAAATTTTCTTTATTCACTTCCATTCATATATAAATCACCCTATCAAAAATTGATATACCTTGATCTGTATGAACAAATTCAACTTTAGAAGTGGATGCGGGGCTCAAGAAACTTATGAAGTTTCTTGGTTGAGTTTATAACACTTTATCCCTCTCTTGAATTTGAATTGGAATATGAGGAGTGGATAAAAATATTTCAAAATTCCTTGGTTGAGGAGTTTGATTAACTTGAAGATGCATGAGTGGATATTTCATAAGCACAAACTCTTCATAGGATTGGGAGTCCTAACACTTAGGATTTTGGAAAAAGTAGGCTCTATTAGAGTCTCAAGGGGTTATTATTATTTCCAACTTGGGATTTTGTATTCAATTATTTTTCAAATCATGGAAAAATAATGAAAATGATCTCTTGTAGCCTCATTATGTCTCTTTAATGACTCTATCTCTTGTTGATGGATAAAGGCATGATATGTAAGCTCTTATTGATGTATATGGTACTATATTTCCCTATCACTCTCTAGACATTATATATCAATGTCAAATTTCATCTCTTGGATAATGTTTTAGGATGAATGGAAGGAATCTGACTTTGCCAAGGATGATTGTAAATATGAGTAGGGGTGGGAGGGAGGTAAGTGTCATGATAAAACTGATACATTGCTAGTCCAAGGCTAATTAAGGTGAAGCCATAAACATTCTTAGATTGATATGAAATACATGAAAATACAAAATGTGCATTTTCAAAAAATGAGGGATTTAATTACACATCAATTTATGTTTTTTATACACTTGGACTACTCAAACTAGTTGTAGATAACTTGGAGTTACCATTGATGTTTGTAGAGAAGGATCCAAAGGTTGATGCATTTAAAGATAATGCCAAAATATGTATACACAATATTTTGAAAATTTATAAATTATTGATGCTTTCTCTCTTGCAGGAACCCATTGAGTCTTAATCTCTCTAAGTGTACATCTTATAAGGTGCCTCAAGAAAGGGGTGGGCAAACCATTAATGCTTCATAAGATTATATTCCCATATACCACCACTTGTAACAAACATAAACCTGTCATACACATTCATCTAAGTAATTCACTACCTTAAACAACCCCTACCTAAGCCAAAATATCTTTTTAACATTTACTAAACAAATTCATCCTAGACTGACCCTATACTTAAAATACATGAGTATGATATAGGACTAGGTCAGCTTGGTATGACCTAGTACAAGACCTAAATGGATTTTATTAATTAAATATACATAGATAAATAGGTTGAATCTATCAACTAATATATTTTAAGGGTTTAGGGTTAGATCTAGTTATACACACACACACACACACACACACACACACACACACACACACACACACACACACACACACATATATATATATCCATTTCTATCATTTCATAGGGAGACATAAAGCTAATCATTCAGTTTTGCTTCTTTACAATCTACTCTTCCACCATTATAATTGAGGATTCATTGATTAGGGTTTACCATTTAAGAATGTTCTTGGATTGTGTAAAAGTCTAGAATGATTTGGACTATATTAGTGATACTTACAAACCATAATAAGTTCTTATGAAAAACCTTTGGCCAAGGGAAATATAGAGTTTCGATGGGTTTGTATTCAAGGTAAGTATCTCTAACTCTTATTCCTCTATTTTAGTAGAAAAAATCATTTTTTTTCATTCAAAATGTGCACCTATGGATGGTCTACCATGTAGTGTATTTTTGTGTAAGGTCATAGTGAAAATTCATTATATAGGGTACAAAGTGATCATCATTGGGCATGGAAGTGTTATTGCTCACTTATACATGAAGAGTATTGGTTGTCTCATCATAATAATGGGAATGTTCCAAAGGTGTGGGACCC
>JARHVA010003335.1:580000-632500 GCA_037957365.1 Torreya grandis | reverse complement strand
ATATCTACACCAATTCTTTATGGTAAGCTTTATTATTACTAATTTTTTCCTTCCAAAAAATTAAAAGATCATCAGTCTCTACTGGAGTAGTGGCTGACAAATCCACATCAATGACTTCTTCTATAGTAGGTGTTGGTGTAGTGGGAAAGGGAGGAGGAAATATTTGATATAAGGGTACCAAAGCTAGATCATCCTTTATTTCAGGGGCTTCTATGACCAAGGTGAATGAGGATGATATAGGTTCCTCTATGAATGTAGTTATAGGTTCCTTCACTATCTTCTCTTTGTCCCTATAAGGATCTAAAAACTCTACTACTCCTAGAAGCATTTCAATGCCTCATTTTATTTTTAGTTCTATTATCTCATTTTTGAATCTATATATTTCCTCCATAGCTTGTTCCAATGTTTGGAACTCTTGATCATGAGAAAAGTTTTCTTGCTCTCTTCCTTTTTCCATAACCTCTTTTTTGGTAAATTCTTCTTCTCCTTTTTCCATAACTTTTCTCAATTCCTCCTCTCTATATCCAATTTTTCTAAGGAGATCAATTTCCTCCTCATTGAATCTAAATGGAAGAGATGACCATTCTTCTTATTATGCTTTAGCAGATCCTTCATCAATAGACCATTCTTCTATTTCAAAACCATCAGAGGTTTTCTTAAGCCTAGGCCCTTTCCTTAGCTCTTCATCATCAATGATATCTATGGTTAAAGAGGTTTAAGATGTCTTTTATTTCTTCATCCTTTGAGATCTCCTAAAATGAGGTCTCCTTTTTAACACCATGGGTTTCTTCTCTTTGGATTTCATTTTCCTTGTAGGAGGGGTGACTGATGGAATTTCTTCTTCTTATGCTTTAGTTGATAAGGGAACTTCTTATTGTCTAGTAAGAAATAGTGTGGAGGAATCATCTTGAGGTGAGGACATAATAGGAGAAGGGCCATGATGATGTGGGTTTTCCTCCTTTGTGTTATAAGGGGATAAGACTAGTCTTCTCCTCTTTTTCTTTCCCATAGCACAATAGCACTAGTGCCTGCAACATCTTCCTGAATATTTTGTTGGGAATGCTCCTCAGGAGATTCCCTCTCATTAGTTCCCTCTTCTTCTTGGGGTGCAATATTTTTTAGGGCCAAAAATTTCTCCCAAGTGAGGTCAGGTATAATAGAAGCTATTCCTTGTTTAATTATGAGCCATATGAGGTAGTGGTGAGATAGGTTTGCTTTAGTGCCTTTATAATATTCTTTGGACATTCTTTTCAAGATATTCCATAAGAAATTGGGAACATTAATGATTCTATTGTGTCTTAAATTATTTAAAATTTTGAATTAGAGAGTTTAAATGAGGGAATACCTTACCTCATAGGTCATGTACTTGATAATATATGCTACTATTTCTCTCCATTATATAGGTAGACTAGGTATTTACACACCTCCCTTATTTAATACCAATATTTCATCTTCCTAGCAAAAATCCTACCTCACCTCTTGGCCATTGGGTCTATCTTGCCAATTTTTCCCCATGCTTGGTATCTTAGTTTCTTGGCTTACTAAAGTCTTAGTAACTAGAAATGTGATGCCATATACAGTGGCTTGATTTCCATAAAAATAACCTATAAATGCCTTGGCAAGAGGTTTTTAAAAATGTTATAACCATTCAAAATAGGTAGTCTAACTAGCTTTGTGGAAGACATCCCAACTAGTTTGGTCTCCCCATAAGTGCCTATGGTCTGAGGGATCTCTCTACACAACTAACCCTCCCATTTTAATGTCTATATTATTCCCTTTAATTAATAGTCAATTGCACACTCTTCAAACATATGAAAATCTACCTGTAGTAGGTTTTGGGTCTAAAATGGAAAAATATGAGGTTTGTAAGTTACAAGGCTCCTATGGTACATGAGATTTAACCCATATCATCTCTCCCCACTTGATTTGTCACATGTCCTCAAGTGATGTGGATGGAGTAGGAAGTATGGGATGAGATAGGTCATTATGAGGAATATTGTGGGTGTAATGGTAAGGTGACAAATTTTTTAATGAATGATTAAAGTCATAATTAAATATGCTTTATTAATAATATATGACTAGATTAAAATAATGAATGACATTTTCAATGATGAAAGATATGACATACCTTTTAATTATAGTGTTTTGGATATGATGCCTAGAAAGTCACATGTGTGTTGGAATGAAAATATTTGCATGGGAAAGATTAATGATGTAATGATTAGATTGGTATTTGGAACTAGATTCAAATAAACCCTTTGTGAAATGATTGGGAGATTACCAATGGTTAGGAATTGATGATGCCTATAGAACATGTGCATGTGATTTAGGATAAGTTGCATGGAATAAGGGTCTTGGACTTAGAGTATAAATGATTGCTATCATACCATAAGGTGGAAATTTAAAAGCTGAGTGCTCCAAGTGATGGTTAAAAGATCCTAAGTAAGTAGATGAGGGAAATACTAGCTAGTAACCTTCATTTGGATGAACCAATTGATATAATTCTAGATGTTTCTTATACCCTAGAGGTTTTGTGCCTGGGTTTGGTTTTAGTAATCAACATGGTCTTCAAAATAGAAAAAGAATTATAAATGAATCATGAGTGACCTTATAGGCAAAAAATTTATTCTACAACATTTTCTCAAAGAAAGGGAAGCTATATGCTTTATTGTGGATATATAGCTTGATAGTCAATGGTAAATTTAGGATATAGATATGACATGTGGTGCCCCAATCTTCTTGCATTCATACATGAGGTTATCTGATGACTTTCATATAATGCCCAAAATCCAATAACCAAACCATCAGTGAGAGCTATAGGAGGATATATCTTGTATACTCTATATAAAGGTAAAAATAGACATGAGAGGGTACCTACAGTAGCTATAGAGGTGGTCATAGTAAGCTACAAAGTTATGGCCAACTATGTAGAAAGTGCCCATTACAAGCTACAAAGTGATGGCTAACTATGTAGAAGGTGCCTGTAGCAACCTCATGAATGCCTGTAGTATCTTCAGGAAACCTATGTGAATAGTTGGGGTTTGAGGGATTGCCTTCTCTCTAATTCTATCTTCACATTCCCATTTTTAGTTTTTTTAGTTTTTACCCCTAAATAGCTAGCAAGATATTTTTCTATTTAGGCCCTTTTTATAGATCTAGGTAGCTAGCATGCTGGTTTTCTACATAAAAGTTACCAATAATACCCAAAAATAGGTTTTCATTATCAATTTTTTTTAATACTCTAACTACTATTTGTTGTAAAATGTTTATTCAGTGGTCTTGGCCAAGTCACCTACAATTGTGACTTGTTAAGGACTAGTAGGTCTCATTCATCATACCAGAGGATGGAAAAGATGTCCTCCTCTCCTTCCTCAATTAAGTGTGGACTCGTGCTCTTGTTATCTGGTGAGACAACCTACCTAATGAGGGAATCATTATATCCATATTATAATTAGTATCATGTGTGATTGGTAAATTCTTCCTAAGTAAGTGGCTTTTGTAAAACTTGAGTCTATGGTCATTCACTAGTAGATGGAATATTACTAGATCAATGGTTTGGAAGTGAAATAATCCAATGTCAAAAACATGCTCAATATCAAAAGGACTAAGCAATCTAGTTTGGATTTTACCCATGTGATCCTTGTATTTGGAGTCAAAAAGAAGGGCCCAATATCTATTATGAAATTGTCTAGTCTTAATGTGCCTATCATGCCATCCAATCCATTGATGATATATAAGTTATATGTTCTATAATGCTTGTTTCCTATATTCATCTAAGGCATTCAAATATAGAAGCCTTTCTTTCTAGGCTTTAGATATATCCATCTCAAGTTCTAGTGTTGTCTATAAGGTCTTGTGCTCAAATTTGATGGGAAAGATAGGTTTTATTTTATAGACCAACTCATATGGAGTGAAGCCTATAGTGGTTTTCCATGTGATTTTGTAATCCCACACAAATTTAGGAAGCCTAGCCTCCCAATCCTTATGAGACAGACTAACAGTCTTCGTCAAAATAGTTTCTAACTCCTTGTTGGTGACTTCCACCTATCTATTGGACTATGGATGATATGGAGTTGATTTCTTATGCATAATATCATATTGTTATACTAAGGTAGTAATTAAATTAGTAGTGAATTAGAGTCCCTGATCAGTGACTATTTCACATGGAACATCATATCAAGTAAATATTTCTTCATATAGGAAAGATACCACCTTTTCATCCCTACTGTGTGTAAGAGCCTTGACTTCCATTTAGTGACATAGTCAGTATAGACAAGGATATAGTCTTTGTTATTGGATTTAGGATCAAAAGGTCTTACAAATTCTAGCCCCATTTTTCAAATGGTTCAAACACCATCTAAGGCTATAAAGGCATTTCATCTAAATGTGTGGATCTCCCCATACATTGACATTTATCACAATGTGTTGTATATCTTATTGCATCTTTATGGAGTGAGGGACAATAGTATCTTGTATTCAAAATTTTGACTATTGTACATTTTGATACAAATTATCCTCTATAAGTTTCATCATGGTAAGCTTTGAGGATATCTATAACTTCATCTTCTTTAAGACATCTTTTGATTATAGAGTCAGGCCTAATATAGAAAAGAATCTAGACAACCATGAATATCAGACACTTTTTTCAATCAATGCTCTACTTTGTTTGTAGAGGAAGTGATGTATAAGTAACCCTATGACAAGGTAGTTAGCAATATCATCATACCATAGAATATGTGCTCATCTAAAAAAGAATAATTCAGTATGGTATCCTCTTTAGGGGTTTGCAAGTGTGATAAAAATTTATCCACTGCATTGTCCTTGCTAGACTTATCAATAATGGTGATATCAAATTCCTATAATAAGAGTAACCATCTTATCAATCTGGCTAGAATAGCTAGTTTGTTCATAAGGTATTGAATGGTTACATGGTTTATATGAACAAAGACCTAATACCATATGATGTAGTGATGGAACTTGTTGATATCATAAACTACTGCCAAGAACTCTTTTTTAATAACTATGTAATTTAATTATATTACCTATAGGTTTTTGCTTATAAAATAGATGGCATAATTGAGTGCTTCTTATTTTTGGTTGAGCACATCTCTGAGGGAAATATGTGAAGCATCTATGTGAATGTGGAAGGGAAGATTCTAATCAATACCATGCAGAATAGGGGTGATGGTCAATAATTCCTCTAATTGTTTGAAGGCTATATCACAAGCATGATTGTAGAGAAACTCATCATCTTTAGCTAGAAGGGTGAACAATGGTGCTACTTTTTTACTAAAATTATTGATGAATCTCTTGTAGTAACTAGTATGGCCTACAAAACTCCTAACATCTTTTTGTTTTTGAGGAATATGTAGGTTTTTAATGATATTAATTTTTGTAGGGTCAACATTAATTCCTACAGTAGACATGTGGCAGCCCAAAATAATACCTTCTATCATAAGCATGTAGCATTTATTATGGCTAAGAGACAGATGGTGCTCTTGATTACATTGCATAACTTTTTCTAGATTGTTGAGGCATTCATCAAATGTCTCTCCATAGACAGTGAAGTCATCCATATATATTTCAATACATTTATTGGCCATATCTACAAAAATACTTAGAACAACCCTTTGGAATGTAGCCAAAGCATTACATAGCCCAAAGGGTAATAAAACCTAAGCATAATTACCCTAGGTACAAGTAAATGTGATATTTTTTGGTCCTCAAGAGTAATTCTAATCTAGTTGTAACCATTGAAACCATCCAAAAAGGAAAAATATTTCTTCCCTGATAGTGTGTCTAATACTTGGTCAATGAAGGGTAGAAGAAAGTGATCCTTCCTAGTTGTTGTGTTGAGTTCCCTATAATTGATGCATACACGCCATTCTATATATTTATTTGGTACAATTACCAAAGATGACACCCATTCACTATTAGAGATAGGATATATAAATCTAACAGTCAAATCTTTAGTAATTCCCTTCTGATGATTTCTCAAAGAGATGGATTCACCCTACATTGTGGTTGTATAATTAGTTGGCACTATTCTTTGATGTAAATATGATGTGTGCATGTTTTAAGGCTGATTCCTTGCATATCCTCATAATCATATGCAAAAGAATGTTGGTTAGCATGCAACATGTTGACTAGGCACTTTTCCTCATTTAATTCTAACTTGTTATTAATAAGCAATGTTTTCCCTAGAGAGATTTCAATTTTCTATGAGAGTGATTTCATTATTTCTATATTGATAATGGATTTGGTTTGGTTATAGCTATGAGGTAAAAGCTAGTGGAATGTTTCCTATATAAATGCATTAGAATTATCCAATCCCTAGAAGCTAGAAAAGGGGCATTCGATACTTTGAAAGTGGTTGAGATTTGTAGGAGTTTGGCAATTATGTTGAAGAATATTGGATAGAATGGTATCTTCTTCCTAATCAACAAATTTACATGCATGGTTTATGGTAAATATAAGAATTAGGGAAGATTGATTTACCTCCTCTTCTTTATCCCATAATGTAGGCTCTGGTGAGAAAACTAGCTCTGCTAGGGGATAAAGAACTAATTGCTTAGTGTGGTAACCATTAGATATCATCAAGTTACCTATTCTAAAATTTATGAAGGCATCTATTGTGGTAGGCCAAGGTCATCCCAAGATAAATGGGTATCCACCCAAATTAGACTTAGGCTATAGATCTATAAATGAAAAGATATTTAATGATTCCCTCTAGTCTAAA
This sequence comes from Torreya grandis, assembly GCA_037957365.1. Lineage (NCBI taxonomy): Eukaryota > Viridiplantae > Streptophyta > Pinopsida > Cupressales > Taxaceae > Torreya > Torreya grandis. The sequence continues at coordinate 625,761 of JARHVA010003335.1, read as the reverse complement.
TATAGATCTATCAACCATTTTCAGCATTGTAGATGTGGGACAAATACTAGTTAGTTGTAGTTTATGCATAGTTTCAATTGTCATTACATTTATTATAGCCCCTAGGTTGATCAATGTGTTGGATAACTACTGGTCATGGATTTAAACTATTACTATAAGGCATCCAGGATCTAAATACTTATTTGGTAGGGTATCCCCTAGCATGATGTCTTCTAGTTGGCCAATCACATGAATACTATTGGGATCTTTTTTCTTCCTTCCAGGTTTTCATAGATAGAGGTCTCTAATAGCTTTAGAATATATTGGTACATCTTTGATGTCTTGGAATGGAGGGATTTTGATGTAAATTTTCTTAAGTTATCCCATGAAATAAAAATTAAATTCAATTTTATGGCATTGAAGGCTGAGACCTTCTACAAATGGTGGGGATATTTCATCAATAGCTTTATGTGTTGGTTAAGAGAGTTCTTGAGGTGATGGTGGTGGGTTATCATGTTCTGCTAGGGTTTCATCATCTAAATCCCTTATTATGGGTGGTGTTGGGGGTGGTAGAGCCTTCCATAAATGGAGGTGAACTTCACTGATGTTCACTACATATGTCAGGTACTGAATAGGCTCAGTATTAAATGTGGATTATACTTGTTTATTTTTAGGATTCTAAATGGGTTGGGTAGGTATCTAGTTAGGCTTGGGTGTAGCTTACATATTGGGCATAATATCAAGAGTTTTTTGTTGTTGTTGTGGAGGACATCCTCCTAGAGAGATACCCCATGGCTGGTTAGGTCTCAAGGGCTATTTCCACTAGTTTGTAAAGGGTGGGCCTTGGGGTGGTTACCAAGCTTGTATCCAAGATGGGGATACATTTTGTGGAGGCTGCCAAGAAGTGGTGGGGTAGCTTACTTGAGGTGGATGATATCTAGAATTAGGAGGTGGAATTTTCATCCAAGTTCTAGTATAATTGGGAGTAACATTTATAAATTATGAATTAAAGGAGGTGGAATTTGAAAAAGGTGTATTTTATCCCATACCTTGATAAGGTGGTCATTGAACCCAAGGCCTTATTTATGCAACATAGAAAAAATTATCACCATCTCCTCCTATAGTGTGTACCTCTATTATTTCTAGATCTTTAGCTGTTATGTGAGCTATTTTAGCCCAAACCTCATGACATCTACAATCAACCTTTTTATTCTTATAATCTAGATAGTAAATGGTCAAGGCTTGATCCAAAGATACTTGATTTTGTCTTGAGTGTAATTTTTATATTTGAGTTGACTATTGGCTAATTATATCCTATTTCATATCTTGTAATAGGTTACTAAACTTAGTTTTTGATAGACCATTTGTAGCTACCAATGGGAGCTTGTTACCCCTGACTTTATTTATGGCAGATCTAAAATAATTCTTTCTCAACTCTTTAATATATAAAAATGGTAAGTGAGAAATATCCTCTCCACTCATTAGGTTTAAGGATTTGAGACAATCTTCCTTGACTCCTTTTAGGAAGATGAGTTTCAAAGTTTCTTCTCCAAGTGCATTTTGCTTCAATTTCTATACATTGAACATGAACTATTCAACATTATCCTCTAAGGATTCATCCCCCTCATAATCATTTTAAATATGTCATTTATTCTATAAATTATTCCTCTTCCATATTCTTGATACTTGGTAAAAATTTCTTTTCATGTCCTCTCAAGTGCAGACCGAATTACTACCTAGTCTCATAAACCAATGATGTGTTAAATCTTTGAGAGTAGCTAGAAAAAGTTTGAATTTTTGTGCATCCTAAGTCATAGATTCTATAGAGGATATCAAATTTTAAAAATAATGTGTCCAAGTCCTTTGATAATGTACCTATAAAATTGGGTAAGGCTGAGGGTAGCATGTTTTTCATTTGTGTTATGCCTATTACATTTAGAATAGAAATTTCAAAAGTAATTATGTCTAGAGTCTCATTGTTTTCCATAAAATCTCCTTCTTTGCTCATGATGGATTTTATTATGATATGGATCACAAATTTACTCAGGTTCATGTCTTAAAACACTATGTCAATTCCTTGGTTAGAATGATAATAAACATTTATCTACTGATCCTCAGTCTTCTTACTAGATGAAGGGTCAGAAGATTCTCCTGAGCTTTCTTTGATTTGATCAAGAAAGACTTACTAAAATGTTGTAAATATGTTACTTTCTAGAGTGTTTGGTTCATGTAGTTATTCTCCTTTATTCCTTCTTACCAACTCAACTAATGCTTCTTCTACTTTTATTTCCCTTCTCAAATCCAATAATGCTTCTTTTACAAGCTATCTCCTTCATTTTTAGTGTTCTCTTCTTCAAGAGGCTTCTAATTTATGGTATATTATTCAACAAGTTTCATAGTTACTATAGGTATTTGTGGTTATTTCCTAGTAGTAACTTGTGGATTTTTTGGTAGGAATATCCCTTGAGAATCTCTTTCTCTCTGGATAAATGTTATGCCACTCCTTTAGCCGTCATGTCCCTTCCTACATAGAGTTAGTTTTTTTTGTGTGTGTGTTTTAAAATGGGTTGTTTCAAACCAATTTTTTTTAAATAATATAGAAATAAAATAATTTTGAGATCAAAACAATAAGAATTAAAATTTTACTTTTATAAATCAATAAAAATTAACTACTAAAAGTAGTAAAATTTATTCTACAAAGTAGGAAAATTTATTCTAGAAATCAAGGAAATTTAAAGCACACTTTGCCAAAAATAAATCACTTTTTCAAGAAATAAGTTCTAAAAACAAGAGATAAGTAAACTATACATTGTTTACTTTGAGAAACTTAGACATCTAGCATAAGACACCATAGTGACCTCATTTGACTTACCTGACTATAACTATATGTCCAAGAACTTAGACATTTGGCATAAGACACCATAGTGTCATCACTCGACTTGCCCAACTAGGTAGAATAGTGTATTAACCAAAAATCAATTTTTAATGATTGATTTTAGAAATAATAATTGACACCCTCCCTATAAATGGTACCAAAATGTTGTGTAGACTAATTACCCAATGATTACTAGATTCACCAATTTGATTAAACATTAATTGTCAACACTAGGTGTATAAGCTTTTCAACAGTATCAGTACTATATATGCATTACTGATTCATAAATCAACTTGTTTTTCCAGTTATAGTACAATAAATTTATGACAAATAGATATATTATGAAATTACTATGATAGAATTATAAAACTATTCCACACTTATGTATCACACATGCATCACACTTATATAGTCAAACTGAATAGTAAAATCAACTTACACAACACACTAATAATTAAAGAGGGTCATGATCTTCATAGTAACTCATTCTAATGGGGCCCTTCCTCATTTATAATTGAGCACCAATCCTTTTCTCAGAGAATTCACAAACTTCTTACAAATTCAACTTTCTCATTACTCAATTCTAGATATAAAAGATATAGTAAAAACTTCTACTATTATTTCCTCAAATTTATCTAACTCCTAATCTAATCTAGGTTCTACCTTTAAATACAAAAGGTAGTTTATTAAGTATTAACCAAAAACACCAAACTAAGAAAGAATACAAATATTTAGAAACTACCCCAGTCAACCTTTAAGTAGTTAGGAACCGTAGTTACTTGTTTCAGGTTTGATTGGGTTAGAGATAAGGCATACTATTTTGTTATTTTATTTCCTTTTGTCTTTTCTCATTATCCTTGTCTTTACCATCTATAGAAACACGTCTAATCTCTCCTTGCATTTAATGAATCTGTATAATAATTATGACTCTTACCAATCATTTATTTAGTTTCCCAAGATATATGGATATGTCTACAAGGTCTCCTCAATAATGAATCTACTTTGAATATTAGTTGTAGACACTCTTCAATAGCTATAGGAAACTTGTAGGTGAAACTTTCAGTTGCTATGAGCATTCTAAAATGATTGCAAGCAACCTATAGGTGGAACCTATAGTTGTTATGGGCACTCTGTAGTGACTGCAAGCAACTTGTAGGTGAATCTTACAATTATTAAGAGTACTCTACAATGGCTGTAGGTAACTTTTAGGTGAATGCCATAGTTTCTATGGTACCCTGTAGAAGCTATGGCTTTAGTAAAAGTCTATATCTTTACATGACCCTTAAAATTCTTGTTAGATAAAGTCACACCAATATAATTTAATCAAGGAAAATCATCAATAATTAATAACATACCAAATATATATTAATGAACATACAAAGTCATAAATTCATTCATTCATTTGAATTAGTGATAGATAGTTATGTTGACGACTGGAGATTGCACTCGATGGTAGGAAAACAGGTTCCTGCCCTCTCCCCACAACATGGAAACTCCTCTCTCACCTGTGGGATGGTGAAGCAGGAGAGGAGAGTCTCTAGGTATGGGCTAGTTCCCTCTGATGTATCTCGTTTGTTTCAAGCAGTGCAAAATATAGGTATACAGATATACTGGGGGGATGAAAAGGGAGAAGAAATACATGAAAACAAATAGCCTACTCAAAGGAGGTGATACACCAAAAATGAAGTGACCTTCCCACCTTCACACTCAAGATTAAACAAAACATACATACACTGAGACTTGGCAGAAAGACCAGGCTGCCAAAAATGATAGGGAGGTTCTTATGGAAAGCACAAAAAATAGGAACTCACCAAGGTGCTAAGAAATACACACTGTAAGTGACCTCTCCTATTCTATACTTCCAAAATAGAACTCTACTCCTGGCAGCAGTAGACAGTGGCACTTTATAGATCACAAGTTTGCTGGTGTTGAACCTATGAGAGCATCAAGAGACAATGACTGGACACAGACCAACATTCAAGGCATACTCTGCACAATCTATCCAAATAGAGGTAAAAACTGTCTTTTATTGATTCAGGTGGAAAATTTGTAGAGCTGTGCTCTTTACAAAATGGGAGAAGATCTTTTTTTTTAAATGGCCAAGTCTACCAATTTATATGGGAAGAGCCAAGAGGAGTCTCATTGGCCTTTTGCTTGCAAGTGGCTGCTTGAGTCTTCATAGGGAAGACGGAAAACACTGTAGCCAACATCATAAATCTGTTGGGACCATGCTTGCTACCTCATTTTGTGTGTGGCATGCTCCTCTACCCACTGGGAGGGCCTTTTTCTATGTTCTACAAGCCTTTTTTGCCACCTAATGTTGTGGGCGGTAATTTTACCGCCCACTGTCGTGGACTGCATGTGGGACTTTTGCCGACGTCGGCTGATTTACTGTCGACTGTAATAGTTTTTCCAACGTCAGCTGAGTTAGCTACCGTGTACGGTAATTTTGTCGATGTTGACTGATGTTGACGGCCTCCTTTTCTCTACTGACTGCTTCACGTAGCAATTTTGCCACCCATTGCTTGTGTGTTGGCGGTCTCTTTTTTCCCACCGGTGTTGTGGGCAGTAATTTTGCCACCCATTGCATAAAACTTTGATTTTTTTGTGGGGTTTAGATGCATTGAACTGAAGCGCTTGAACCTTTCCCTTGAACTGAGCATGAACCTGAAGATGGACTGCAACTCAAAATTGACTGGCCTTGAAAAAGTAGGTGTAAAAGGTGACCAAAATTTTGCCTATGGGCAAAATTGGTCAACAAATTGGTGAATTATAGGGGAAGCATGCCTGCTATGCTTAGAACCCAGTTGCTTCTGAATATCCATTAGGTGCAAAGTCAGATGGTAACTTTGAAGAGAGTTCACAACAGCTTTGATAATCTCAAAATCAAATCACAGAATTTACCCCCACAAATGAAGGGAAACCCACAATCCTAAAAACAACTAACTGTGCAAACTATACTTAGGGAAAATAGGGAAAACAACTGAAAGCAAACTATTATATACAGCTAACCAAGAATGTTCACATCCCTCCTAGATCAAAAGTAAATTTTCTCAAGTCCCCTTCCTGGTGAGAAGACTTATGGTGGCAGGCAAGTAGCTGAAAGAAAATGAGATTTGGTGACTTACTCTTCTTTCCTGTCACCTGAGTTGGCTGAAAAATGATGGGATCAAAATCAAACATGCCTCTAATATATACGTATTCTGATTGTCTCTATAGGCCTGTTAAATTCTAGTTTTTTATATTGGTGCTCCTCACCAAGAAATCAATTACTGCCAGCTCATCACCGTAAGCCTTTTGATCTACACATTCCTTCTGCAATGTATCATGGTCTGATTTGTTTCCTTTTGCCTCACTGAAAACTCTATCAGACTCATCCTTTGCTCCTTCTTGGCCTTCTTGAAGAAGGGTGAATGTGGTGATGTCTAAAAGGGACTCAAAAAATAATTGCTCATCCCACAAGACTTCATTTTCCTATTTAAAGATCAGTTCTTCAAGGCATCCCTCCAAGAAGACGGACCTCTCCTTTTCTTCTTTACTGATCAAGTTCTCTAGATTTTCAAAAATATTCTCCTAATCCTCCTCTAACTCAAGCTCTTTAATGTAGACATCCTCATCAAAACAACAAGGAAGTTCATCAAACAGAGGAGAAGAGAGCTTACCATGCATTTGTTCCTCTTCGAATTGCTAGAACATCTACATATATGCAAGAACTGCATCTTCTTCACTGCTAATAAGGTCTTCACAAGGAGCATCGGTGATGATTTATTCTTCGTTGTTGCTCATGACAACCTCCTGAAGGACTGCAGATAGGATCTTTTTTTCCTCTCCTGCCTCTTTCAAAATAGGTTCTTCCTTGAGAAGGGGTGAAGTGGAGAAAGCATGTGGAAGAGGAAGCAGTCCTTGAGCTAGAATTGAATGATTTTCCTCTCTCCACTTGATCAACACTTCATCAATATTAGGCACAGCCTGATAACTCTCTTGGAAATGTGTAGGTGGGGTGTGTTCATGCATGGAATATGCTATTTGGTCTGAACCGTCCACCACACATTGGCCGAGGAATTTCTATTTAGACTCTAACTCTGCAATTATCCTACTCAGATCTTCTTGGGAAAGCTTTTCTTGGAGGCTGCCAACATCATCATAAGCATTATCCTCTTCAAAGCTCTGAGCTGGTCCTTGGCATTCCTTCCTCCAACTCAAAATTTGTACATCATGCTGGAGAACTTAGGGAGGTTGAGGAATGCTAGGAAAACATTGTTGGTGTGTTAGAGGAGGGATGTACTGGCTAGTGGTATTATTCTCAATGGAAGATTCTTGATCTAAGGAATTGAAAAGATTGATCTCTATGGGAGTTTGATTTGATGCCATTTGGCATTAGAAATCCAGGTGCAAGGGATTGGGAGCAGCTATATTTGATGAGCTTGATTGAGTAAGTGCAATTTGATAAAATGGATTTGGTGTAAAAGAGGGGGTTTTCTTCAGGGTAGGAGGGGGCATGCAAGGCTGACTACCTTGAATAGATGGATTTATCCATTTTGGCACCCCTTCCTTCATGGATCATACATCTTGTGCTTGGCTCAACAAGCACTCCTCTTTATACATCAGCTCCTGCTGATATTTATACTACTCTTCCAACCTGTTGATTTCCATTGTCTACCTCTCAAATTTCAGCCTCACCTCCCTTATAGTTGTAGAACAACTAGGAGAGCTACTTGAGGGGATTCTCTGAATATTTTGAGTCTGATCCAAATTATATGAAGGAAAAAAAAACCCATGATTTTGTGTAAAAGAAGTATACATACAAGAAATGGATGATTTTTGATGGCACCAAGCTGCTTAACCAGCGGATTTAACTCGGAGTCGCCAGATGCTGAAGGAAAAAATTTGATTTGATGTAACAGGACTAGCATCAATCTTGCACCCTTATTGCGTTAAAAACTAGTCCCATCAGGCATGCCAAAACTGTTGATGATTGGAGATTGAACCCAGTGGTAGGAAAATAGGTTCATGCCCTCTCCCCGCAACATGGAAACTCCTCTCTCACCTATGGGATGGTGAAGCAGGAGAGGAGAGTCTCTAGGTATGGGCTATTTCCCTCTAATGTATCTCATTTGTTTTAGGCAGTGCAAAATATAGGTATACAGATATACTGGGGTGATGAAAAGGGAGAAGAAATGCATGAAAATAAACAGCCTACTCTAAAGAGGTGATACACCAAAAATGAAGTGACCTACCCACCTCCACACTCAGGATCAAATAAAACATACATGCACTGAGACTTGGCAGAAAGTCTAGGCTACCAGAAATGATAGGGAGGTTCTTATGGAAAGCACAGAATATAGGGACTCACCAAGGTGCTAAGAAATACACACTGTAAGTGACCTCTCCTATTTTATACTTCCAAAATAGACCTCTACTCCTGGCAGCAGCAGACAGTGGCACTTTGTAGATCACAGGTTGCTGGTGTTGAACCTGTGAGAATATCAAGAGACAATGACTGGACACATACCAACATTCAAGGCATACTCTACACAATCTATCCAAATAGAGGTAAAAATTGTCTTTTATTGATTCAGGTGGAAAATTTGTAGAGCTATGCTCTTTACAAAATGGGAGAAGATCTTTTTTTTTAAATGGCCAAGTCTGCCAATTTATATGGGAAGAGCCAAGAGGAGTCTCATTGGCCTTTTGCTTGCAAGTGGCTACTTGAGTCTTCATTGGGAAGAGGGAAAACACTATAGTTGATGTCATAAATCTACTGGGACCATGCTTTCTGGCTCATTTTGCATGTAGCCTATTCCTCTACACACTGGGTAGGCCTTTTTCTGTGTTCTACAGGCCTTTTTTGCTACCTGATGTTGTGGGTAGTAATTTTACTACCCACTGTCATGGACTGCATGCGGGAATTTTGTTGATGTCAACTGATTTACTGCCAACCATGGCAATTTTGCCGATGTCAACTGAGTTAGCTATTGTGCACGGCAATTTTGCTGACATTATCTAATGTTGACGGCCTCCTTTTCTCCACTGGCTGATTCACACGGCAATTTTGCCACCCATTGCTTGTGTGTTGGTGGTCTCTTTTTTCTCATCGATGTTGTGGGCAATAATTTTGCCACCCATTGCATAAAACATTGAATTTTTTTCCAAGGTTTAGATGCATTGAACCGAAGCACTTGAACCTTTCTCTTGAACTGAGCATGAACCTGAAGATGGACTGCAACCCAAAATTGACTGGCCTTACAAAAGCAGGTGTAGAAGGTGACCGAGGATTTCCTTGTGGGCCAAATTGGTCAACAAATTGGTGACTTATGAGGGAAGCGTGCATGCTATGCTTAGAACCTAGTTGCCTCTGAATATCCATTGGGTGAAGATTCAGATGGTAACTTTGAAGAGAGTTCACAATAGATTTGATAATCCCAGAATCAAATACACATAATTTACCTCCACAAATGAAGGGAAACACACAAGCCTAAAAATAACTAACTGTGCAAATTGCACTTAGAGAAAATAGGGAAAACAACTGAAAGCAAACTATTATATACAGCTAACCAGGAATGTTCGCATCCCTCTTGGATCAAAAGGAAAGTTTCTCAAGTCCCCTTCCTGGTGAGAAGACTTATGGTGGCAGGCAAGTAGCTAAAAGAAAATGAAATTTGGTGACTTACTCTTGCTGCCTGTCACCTGAGTTGGCTAAAAAATGATGGGATCAAAATCAAACATGCCTTCAATATATACGTATTCTGATTGTCCCTGGAGGCCTATTAAATTTTGGTTTTTTATATTGGTGCTCCTCACCAAGAAATCAATTACTGTTGGCTCATCACCGTAAGCCTTCTGATCTACACATTCCTTCTATAATGTATCATGGTCTAATTTGTTTCCTTTTGCCTCACTGAAAACTCTGTCTGACTCATCCTCTACTCCTTCTTGGCCTTCTTGAAGAAGGGTGAATGTGGTGATGTCTAAAAGGGACTCACAAAATAATTTCTCATCCCACAAGACTTCATTTTCTTGTTTAAAGCTTAGTTCTTCAAGGCATCCCTCTAAGAAGAGGGACCTCTCCTTTTCTTCTTTATTGATCAGGTTCTCTAGATTTTCAAAAATATTCTCCTAATCCTCCTCTAACTCAGGCTCTTCAATGTAGTCATCCTCATCAAAATAGCAACAAAGTTCATCAAATAGAGGAGAAGATAGCTTACCATGCATTTGTTCCTCTTCAAATTGCTGGAACATCTGGATATATGCAAGACCTGTATCTTCTTCACTGCTGATAAGGTCTTCACAAGGAGCGTCGGTGATGATTTCTTCTTCGTTGTCACTCATGACAACCTCTTGAAGGATTGCAGATTGGATCTTTTGTTCATCTCCTACCTCTTTCATAATAGGTTCTTCCTTGAGAAGGGGTGAAGTGGAGAAAACATGTGGAAGAGGAAGCAGTCCTTGAGTTAGAATCGAATGATTCTCCTCTCTCCACTTGATCAACACTTCATCAATATCAAGCACGACTTGATAACTCTCTTGGAAATGTGTAGGTGGGGTGTGTTCAGGCATGGAATATACTATTTGGTCTGAACTGTCCACCACACATGGGCTGAGGAATTTCTCTTTAGACTCCAACTCTATAATTCTCCTACTCAGATCTTCTTGGAAAAGCTTTTCTTGGAGGCTGCCATCATCATCATAAGCAGGGGCAACTTCAGCTTCTTCAAGGTTTTGAGAAAAACCCTATTCTTCTTCTATTCTTCCCCATGATTCCACTATTTTCCCCTAATTCAGGATTTTAGAATTTGAATTGTGCTCCTATGAACAGGCAACAACTTCATTTTCCACAAGGTCCATAAATTTTCCCTCTCCTTCAAGGAGTAGCTTCATCCTAGCCTCTAAATCTTCAATTTGTTTGGCTAGGTTGTCCTGAAAGAGTCTTTCTTGGAGGTCACTAGCATTATCCTCTTCAAAGCTCTGAGTTGGTCCTTGGCATTCCTTCCTCCAACTCAAAATTTGCACATCATGCTGGATAACTTGGGGAGGTTGAGGAATGCAAGGAAAACAATGTTGGTGCATTAGAGGAGGGATGTGTTAGCTAGTGGTATTATTCTCAACGGAAGATTCCTGATCTAAGGAATTAAAAAGATTGATCTCCATGGGAGGTTGCTTTGATGCCATTTGGTGTTGGAAAGCCAGGTGCACAGGATTGGGAGCAGCTGTATTTGATGAGCTAGAGTGAGCAAGTGCAATTTGATAAAACAAATTTGGTGAAAAAGAAGGGGTTTTCTTTAGGGTAGGAGGGGGCATGAAAGACTAACTGCCTTGAATAGATGGATTTCTCCATTTTGGCACCCCTTCCTTCATGCATCGTATGGCCTCTACTTGCCTAAACAAGCACTCCTCTTTATACATCAGCTCCTGCTAATATTTTCACTGCTCTTCCAACCTATCGATTTCCATTGTCTAACCTCTCAAATTCTAGCCTCACCTCCCTTATAGTTGCAGAGCAACTAGGAGAGCTACTTGAGGGGATTCTCTGAATATTTTGAGTCTTATCCAAATTATATGAAGGAAAACAAAACCCATGATTTTGTGCAAAAGAAGTATACATATAAGAAATGGATGATTTTTGATGGCATAAGGCTGCTTAACCAGTAGATTTAACTCGGAGTCGCCAGATGCTGAAGGAAAAAATTTGATCTACTATAATAGGACCATCATCAATCCTGCAACCTTACTGCGTTAAAAACTAGTCCCATCGGACATGCCAAAACTGTTGATGACTGGAGATTGCACCTGGTAGCAGGAAAATAGGTTCCTACCCTCTCCCCACAACATGGAAACTCCTCTCTCACCTGTGGGATGGTGAAGTAGGAGAGGAGAGTCTCTAGGTATGGGCTAGTTCCCTCTGATGTATCTCATTTGTTTTAGGCAGTGTAAAATATAGGTATATAGATATACTTGGGGGGATGAAAAGGGAGAAGAAATGCATGAAAACAAACAACCTACTTTAAAGAGGTGATACACCAAAAATGAAGTGACCTTCCCACCTCCACACTTAGGATCAAACAAAACATACATACACTGAGACTTGGCAGAAAGACCAGGCTACCGAAAATGATAGGGAGGTTCTTATGGAAAGCACAAAAAATAGGGACTCACCAAGGTGCTAAGAAATACACATTTTAAGTGGCCTCTCTTATTCTATACTTCCAAAATAGAACTCTACTCCTGGCAGCAGTAGATAGTGGCACTTTGTAGATCACAGGTTTGATGGTGTTGAACCTGTGAGAGCATCAAGAGACAATGACTGGACACAGACCAACATTCAAGGCATACTCTACACAATCTATCCAAATAGAGGTAAAAATTGTATTTTATTGATTCAAGTGGAAAATTTGTAGAGCTGTGCTCTTTACAAAATGGGAGAAGATCTTTTTTTTTAAATGGCCAAGTCTGTGAACTTATATGGGAAGAGCCAAGAGGAGTCTCATTGGCCTTTTGCTTGCAAGTGGCTACTTAAGTCTTCATTGGGAAGAGGAAAAACACTGTAGCTGACATCATAAATCTACTGGGACCATGCTTACTACCTCATTTTGCATGCATCCTGCTCCTCTGCCCACTAGGTAGGCCTTTTTCTGTGTTTTGCAGGCCTTTTTTGCCGCCTGATGTTATGGGCAGTAATTTTACCGCCCACTTTCATGGACTACATGCAGGACTTTTGCCGACATCGGTCGACTTACTGCCGATCGTGGAAATTTTGCCGATGTCGGTAGAGTTAGCTACCGTGCACGGCAATTTTGTTGATGTTGACTGATGTTGACGGCCTCCTTTTCTCCACTGGCTGCTTCACACAGCAATTTTTCTACCCATTGCTTGTGTGTTGGCGGTCTCTTTTTTCTTGTCGATGTTGTGGGTGGTAATTTTGCCACCCATTGCATAAAACTTTGAATTTTTTGTGGGGTTTAGATGCATTCAACTGAAGTGCTTGAGCCTTTCCCTTAAACTGAGCATGAACCTGAAGATGGACTGCAACCCAAAATTGACTGGCCTTGCAAAAGCATGTGTAGAAGGTGACTGAGATTTTGCCTATGGGCAAAATTGGTCAACAAATTGGTGACTTATAGGGGAAGCGTGCCTGCTATGCTTAGAACCCAGTTGCCTCTAAATATCCATTGGGTGCAGAGTCAGATGGTAACATTGAAGAGAGTTCACAATAGCTTTGATAATCCCAGAATCAAATACATAGAATTTACCCCCACAAATGAAGGAAAACACACAAGCCTAAAAATAACTAACTATACAAACTGCACTTAGGGAAAATAGGGAAAACAACTAAAAGCAAACAATTATATACAGCTAACCAAGAATGTTCACATCCCTTCTAGATCAAAAGGAAAGTTTCTCAAGTCCCCTTCCTGGTGAGAAGACTTATGGTGGCAGGCAAGTAGTTGAAAGAAAATGAGATTTGGTGACTTTCTCTTCCTGCCTGTCACCTGAGATGGCTAAAAAATGATGGGATCAAAATCAAACATGCCTCCAATATATACGTATTCTGATTGTCCTTAGAGGCCTATTAAATTCTAGTTTTTTATATTGGTGCTCCTCACCAAGAAATCAATTGCTACCGGCTCATCACCGTAAGCCTTCTGATCTACACATTTCTTCTACAATGTATCATGGTCTAATTTGTTTCCTTCTGCCTTGCTGAAAACTCTTTCAGACTCATCCTCTGCTCCTTCTTGGCCTTCTTGAAGAAGGGTGAATGTGGTGATGTCTAAAAGGGACTCACAAAATGATTGCTCATCCCACAAGACTTCATTTTCCTGTTTAAAGCTCAGTTCTTCAAGGCATCCCTCCAAGAAGACGGACCTCTCCTTTTCTTCTTTACTGATCAGGTTCTCTAGATTTTCAAAAATATTCTCCTGATCCTCCTCTAACTCAGGGTCTTCAATGTAGTCATCCTCATCAAAATAGCAAGGAAGTTCATCAAATAGAGGAGAAGAGAGCTTACCATGCATTTGTTCCTCTTCGAATTGCTGGAACATCTGCATATATGCAAGACCTGCATCTTCTTCACTGCTGATAAGGTCTTCACAAGGAGTGTCAGTGACGATTTCTTCTTTGTTGTCGGTCATGACAACCTCCTGAAGGAATACAAATTGGATCTTTTATTCCTCTCCTGCCTCTTTCAAAATAGGTTCTTCCTTGAGAAGGTGTGAAGTGGAGTAAGCATGTGGAAGAGGAAGCAGTCCTTGAGCTAGAATTGAATGATTCTCCTCTCTCCACTTGATCAACACTTCATCAATATCAGGCACGGCCTGATAACTCTCTTAGAAATGTATAGGTGGGGTGTGTTCAGGCATGGAATATGTTGTTTTGTCTAAACCGTCCACCACACATTGGCTGAGGAATTTCTCTTTAGACTCCAACTCTACAATTCTACTACTCAGATCTTCTTGGAAAAGCTTTTCTTGGAGGCTGCCAGCATCATCATAAGTAGGGGCAACTTTAGCTTCTTCAAGGTTTTCAGAAAAAACCCTGTTCTTCTTCTATTCTGCCCCATGATTCCACTATTTTGCCCCAATTCAAGATTTTAGAATTTGAATTCTACTCCTGTGAAAAGGCAGCAACTTTTTTTTCCACAAGGTCCATAAATTTTGCATCTCCTTCAAGGAGAAGCTTCATCCTAGCCTCTAAATCTTCAATTTTTTTGGCTAGGTTGTCCTGAAAGAGTCTTTCTTGGAGGTCACTAGCATTATCCTCTTCAAAGCTCTGAGCTGGTCCTTGGCATTCCTTCCTCAAAGTCAAAATTTGCACATCATGCTGGAGAACTTGGGGAGGTTGAGGAATGTAAGGAAAACACTGTTGGTACGTTAGAGGAGGGATGTGCTGGCTAGTGGTATTATTCTTAATGGAAGATTCTTGATCTAAGGAATTGAAAAGATTGATCTGCATGGGAGGTTGCTTTGATGCAATTTGGCATTAGAAATCTAGGCACATGGGATTGGGAGCAACTGTATTTGATGACCTGGAGTGAGCAAGTACAATTTGATAAAATGGATTTGGTGAAAAAGAGGGGGTTTTCTTTAGGGTAGAAGGGGGCATGCAAGGCTGACTACCTTGAATAGATGGATTTCTCCATTTTGGCACCCCTTCCTTCATGGATCGTATGGCCTCTGCTTGCCTAAACAAGCACTCCTCTTTATACATCAGCTCCTGCTGATATTTGTACTACTCTTCCAACCTGTCGATTTCCATTGTCTGCCTCTCAAATTCCAGCCTCACCTCCCTTATAGTTGCAGAGCAACTAGGAAAGCTACTTGAGGGGATTCTCTGAATATTTTGAGTCTAATCCAAATTATATGAAGGAAAACAACACCCATGATTTTGTGAAAAATAAGTATACATACAAGAAATGGATGATTTTTGATGGCACAAGGCTGCTTACCCAACGGATTTAACTCAGAGTCGCCAGATGCTGAAGGAAAAAATTTGATCTGCTGTAATAGGACCAGCGTCAATCTTGTAACCTTACTACATTAAAAACTAGTCCCACCGGGCATCCCAAAATTGTTGATGACTAGATATTGCACTGAGTGGTAGGAAAATAGGTTCCTACCCTCTCCCCACAACATGGAAACTCCTCTCTCGCCTGTGGGATGGTGAAGCAAGAGAGGAGAGTCTCTAGGTATGGGCTAGTTCGCTCTGATGTATCTCATTTGTTTTTGGTGATGTAAAATATAGGTATACAGATATACTGGGGGGGATGAAAAGGGAGAAGAAATGCATGAAAACAAATAGCCTACTCTAAAGAGGTGATACACCAAAAATGAAATGACCTTCCCACCTCCACACTCAGGATCAAACAAAACATACATACAATGAGACTTGGCAGATAGACCAGGCTGCCAAAAATGATAGGGAGGTTCATATGGAAAGCACAAAAAATAGGGACTCACCAAGGTGCTAAGAAATACAACCTATAAGTGACCTCTCCTATTCTATACTTCCAAAATAGAACTCTACTCTTGGCAACGGTAGATAGTGGCACTTTGTAGATCATAGATTTGCTCGTGTTAAACTTGTGAGAGCATTAAGAGACAATGACTGGACATAGACCAACATTCAAGGCATACTCTACACAATCTATCCAAATAGAGGTAAAAATTGTCTTTTATTGATTCAGGTGGAAAATTTGTAGAGTTGTGCTCTTTACAAAATGGGAGAAGATCTTTTTTTTTAAATGGCCAAGTCTGTGAACTTATATGGGAAGAGCCAAGAGGAGTCTCATTGGCCTTTTGCTTGCAAGTTGCTACTTGAGTCTTCATTTAGAAGAGGGAAAATGTTGTAGCTGACGTCATAAATCTACTGGGACCATGCTTTCTACCTCATTTTGCGTGCATCCTGCTCCTCTACCTACTAAGTAGGCCTTTTCTATGTTTTGTAGGCTTTTTTTCTGCCTGATGTTATGGGCAGTAATTTTACAGCCCACTATCATGGACTGCATGTGGGACTTTTGCTGACATCAGCCGATTTACTGCCAACCGTGGTAGTTTTTCTGACATCGGTTGAGTTAGATACTGTGCACGGCAATTTTGCTGATGTCAGTCGATGTTGATAGCCTCTTTTTCTCCACTGGCTACTTCATGCGGTAATTTAGCCACCCATTGCTTGTGTGTTAGCGGTCTCTTTTTTCCTATCAGTGTTGTGGGTGGTAATTTTGCCACCAATTGCATAAAACTTTGAATTTTTTGCGGGTTTAGATGCGTTGAACTAAAGCGCTTGAACCTTTCCCTTAAAATGAGCATGAACCTAAAGATGGACTGCAACTTGAAATTGACTTGCCTTGCAAAAGTAGGTGTAGAAGGTGATCAATATTTTGCCTGTGGGTAAAATTGGTCAACAAATTGGTGACTTACAGGGGAAGCGTGCCTGCTATGCTTAGAACCTAGTTGCCTCTAAATATCCATTGGGTGAGGAGTCAGATGGTAACTTTGAAGAGAGTTCAAAATGGCTTTGATAATCCAAGAATCAAATACACAGAATTTACCACCAAAAATGAAGGGAAACACACAAGCCTAAAAACAACTAACTGTGCAAACTACACTTAGGGAAAATTGGGAAAACAACTGAAAGCAAACTATATTATACAGCTAACCAGGAATGTTCACATCCCTCCTGGATCGAAAGGAAAGTTTCTCAAGTACCCTTCCTGGCGAGAAGACTTATGGTGGTAGGCAAGTAGCTGAAAGAAAATGAGATTTGGTGACTTACTCTTCCTGCCTATCACCTAAGTTGGCTGAAAAATGATGGGATCAAAATCAAACATGCCTCCAATATATATGTATTCTGATTGTCCCTGGAGGCCTATTAAATTTTGGTTTTTTATATTGGTGCTCCTCACCAAGAAATCAATTGTTGTCGGCTCATCACCATAAGCCTTCTGATTTGCACATACCTTTTGCAATGTATCATGGTCTGATTTGTTTCCTTTTGCCTCGCTAAAAACTCTGTCAGACTCGTCCTCTGCTCCTTCTTGGCTTTCTTGCAGAAGGGAAAATGTGGTGATGTCTAAACGGGACTCACAAAATGATTGCTCATCCCACAAGACTTCATTTTCTTGTTTAATTCTCAATTCTTCAAGGCATCCCTCTAAGAAGATAGACCTCTCCTTTTCTTCTTTACTTATCAGGTTCTCTAGATTTTCAAAAATATTCTCCTAATCCTCCTCTAACTCAGGCTCTTCAATGTAGTCATCCTCATCAAAATAGCAAGGAAGTTCATCAAATAGAGGAGAAGAGAGCTTCCCATGCATTTGTTCCTCTTTGAATTGCTGGAACATCTGCATATATGCAAGACCTGCATCTTCTTCACTGCTGATAAGGTATTCACAAGGAGTGTCTGTGATGATTTCTTCTTCGTTGTCACTCATGACAACCTCCTAAAGGACTGCAAATTGGATCTTTTTTTCCTCTCCTGCCTCTTTCAAAATAGTTTCTTCCTTGAGAAGGGTTCAAGTGGAGAAAGCATGTGGAAGAGGAAGCAATCCTTGATCTAGAATCTAATGATTCTCCTCTCTCCACTTGATCAACACTTCATCAATATCAGGCACAGCCTGATAACTCTCTTGGAAATGTGTAGATGGGGTGTGTTTAGGCATGGAATATGTTGTTTGGTCTAAACCATCCACCACACATTGGCTGAGGAATTTCTCTTTAGACTCCAACTCTGTAATTCTCCTACTCATATCTTCTTAGAAAAGCTTTTCTTGGAGGCTACCAGCATCATCATAAGTAGGGGTAACTTTAGCTTCTTCAAGGTTTTGATAAAGACCATGTTCTTCTTCTATTCTGCCCCATGATTCTATTATTTTCCCCTAATTCAGGATTTTAGAATTTGAATTCTCCTCCTGTGAATAGGCAGCGACTTTGTTTTTCACAAGGTCCATAAATTGTCCCTCTCCTTCAAGGAGTAGCTTCATCCTAGCCTCTAAATCTTTAATTTGTTTGGCTAGGTTGTCTTGAAAGAGTCTTTCTTAGAGGTCACCAGCATTATCCTCTTCAAAGCTCTGAGCTAGTCCTTGGCATTCCTTCCTCCAACTCAAAATTTGCACATCATGCTGGGGAAATTGGGGAGGTTGAGGAATGCAAGGAAAACACTATTGGTGCGTTAGAGGAGAGATGTGCTAGCTAGTGGTATTATTCTCAATGGAAGATTCCTAATCTAAGGAATTAAAAAGATTGATCTCCATGGGAGGTTGTTTCGATGCCATTTGGCATTGGAAAGCCAGGCACACAGGATTGGGAGCAGTTGTATTTGATGAGCTGGAGTGAGCAAGTGCAATTTGATAAAATGGATTTGGTGCAAAAGAGGGGGTTTTCTTCAAGGTAGGAGGGGGCATGCAAGGCTGACTGCCTTGAATAGATGGATTTCTCCATTTTGGCACCCCTTCCTTCATGGATCATATGGTCTGCGCTTGCCTAAACAAGCACTCCTCTTTATACATCAGCTCCTGCTGATATTTGTACTGCTCTTCCAACCTGTCGATTTCCATTGTCTGCCTCTCAAATTCTAGCCTCACCTCCCTTATAGTTGTAGAGCAACTAGGAGAGCTACTTGAGGGGATTCTCTAAATATTTTGAGTCTGATCCAAATTATATGAAGGAAAACAAAACCCATGATTTTGTGCAAAAGAAGTATACATAGAAGAAATGGATGATTTTTGATGGCACAAGGCTGCTTAACCAATGGATTTAACTTAGAGTTGCCAGATGCTGAAGGAAAAAATTTTATCTACTGTAACAGGACCAGCCTCAATCCTGCAACCTTACTGCATTAAAAACTAGTCCCACCGGGCGTGCCAAAACTATTGATGACTGGAGATTATACCCGGTGGTAGGAAAATAGGTTCCTACCCTCTCCCCACAACATGGAAACTCCTCTCTCACCTATGGGATGGTGAAGCAGGAGAGGAGAGTCTCTAGGTATGGGCTAGTTCCCTCTGATGTATCCCATTTATTTTAGGCAGTGCAAAATATAGGTATACAGATATACTGGGGGGGATGAAAAGGGAGAAGAAATGCATGAAAATAAACAACCTACTCTAAAGAGGTGATACACCAAAAATGAAGTGACCTTCCCACCTCCACACTCAGGATCAAACAAAACATACATACACTGAGACTTGGTAGAAAGACCAGGCTACTAAAAATGATAGGGAGGTTCTTATGGAAAGCACAGAAAATAGGGACTCACCAAGGTGCTGAGAAATACACACTGTAAGTGACCTCTCTTATTCTATACTTCTAAAATAGAACTCTACTCTTGGCAGTAGTAGACAGTGGCACTTTGTAGATCATAGGTTTGCTGGTGTTGAACCTGTGAGAGCATAAACAGACAATGACTGGACACAGACCAACATTCAAGGCATACTCTGCACAATCTATCCAAATAGAGGTAGAAACTACCTTTTATTGATTTAGGTGGAAAATTTGTAGAGCTTTGCTCTTTAAAAAATGGGAGAATATCTTTTTTTTTAAATGGCCAAGTCTATGAACTTATATGGGAAGAGCCAAGAGGAGTCTCATTGGCCTTTTGCTTGCAAGTGGTTACTTGAGTCTTCATTGGGAAGAGGGAAAACACTGTAGCTGACGTCATAAATCTACTGGGAGCATGGTTGCTACCTCATTTTGTGTGCATCTTGCTCCTCTGCCCACTGGGTGGGCCTTTTTCTATGTTTTGTAGGCCTTTTTTGCTGCCTGATGTTATGGGTAGTAATTTTACCACCCACTATCATGGACTGCATGTGGGACTTTTATCAACATCGGCCGATATACTGCTAACCATGGTAGTTTTTCTGATGTCGACTGAGTTAGCTACCATGCACAACAATTTTGTTGATGTCAGCCGATATTGACAGCCTCCTTTTCTCCACCGGTTGCTTCATTCGGCCATTTTGCCGCCCATTGCTTGTGTGTTGGTGGTCTCTTTTTTCCCACCAGTGTTATGGGTAGTAATTTTGCCACCCATTGCATAAAACTTTGAATTTTTTGCAGGGTTTAGATGCATTAAACCGGAGCACTTGAACCTTTCCCTTAAACTGAGCATGAACCTGAAGATGGACTGCAACCCAAATTTGACTGGCCTTGCAAAATTAGATGTAGAAGGTGACCGAGATTTTTCCTATGGGCAAAATTGGTCAACAAATTGGCAACTTACAGGGGAAGCGTGCTTGCTATGCTTAGAACCTAGTTGCCTCTGAATATCCATTAGGTGCAGAGTCAGATGGTAACTTTGAAGAGAGTTCACAAAAGCTTTGATAATTCCATAATCAAATACATAGAATTTACCCCCACAAATGAAGGGAAACACACAAGCCTAAAACCAACTAACTATGCAAACTGCACTTAGGGAAAATAGGGAAAACAACTAAAATCAAACTATTATATACAGCTAACCAGGAATGTTCGCATCCCTCTTAGATCAAAAGGAAAGTTTCTCAAGTCCCCTTCCTAGCGAGAAGACTTATGGTGGTAGGCAAGTAGCTGAAAGAAAATGAGATTTGGTGACATACTCTTCCTGCCTATCACCTGAGTTGGCTGAAAAATGATGGGATCAAAATCAAACATGCCTCCAATATATACATATTCTAATTGTCCCTGGAGGCTAGTTAAATTCTATTTTTTTATATTGGTTCTCCTCACCAAGAAATCAATTGTTGTCAGCTCATCACCATAAGCCTTCTGATCTGCACATTCCTTCTGCAATGTATCATGGTCTGATTTGTTCCCTTTTGCCTCACTGAAAACTCTGTCAGACTCATCCTCTGCTCCTTCTTGGCCTTCTTGAAGAAGGGTGAATGTGGTGATGTCTAAAAGGGACTCACAATATGATTTCTCATCCCACAAGACTTCATTTTCTTGTTTAAAGCTTCGTTCTTCAAGGCATCCCTCCAAGAAGATGGACCTCTCCTTTTCTTCTTTACTGATAAGGTTCTCTAGATTTTCAAAAATATTCTCCTGATCCTCCTCTAACTCAGGCTCTTCAATGTATTCATCCTCATCAAAATAGTAAAAAAGTTCATCAAATAGAGGAGAAGAGAGCTTACCATGCATTTATTCCTCTTCAAATTGTTGGAACATCTGCATATATGCAAGACTTGCATCTTCTTCACTGCTGATAAGGTCTTCACAAGGAGCGTCAGTGACAATTTCTTCTTCGTTATCGCTCATGACAACCTCCTAAAGGACTCCAGATTGGATCTTTTATTCCTCTCCTGCCTCTTTCAAAATAGGTTCTTCCTTGAGAAGGGGTGAAGTGGAGAACGCATGTAGAAGAGGAAGCAGTCCTTGAGCTAGAATCGAATGATTCTCCTCTCTCCACTTGATCAACACTTCATCAATATCAGGCACGGCCTGATAACTCTCTTGGAAATGTGTAGGTGGGGTGTGTTTAGGCATGGAATATGCTGTTTGGTCTGAACCATCCACCACACATTGGTTGAGGAATTTCTCTTTAGACTCCAACTCTGCAATTCTCCTACTTAGATCTTCTTGGAAAAGCTTTTCTTGGAGGCTGCCAGCATCATCATAAGTAGGGGCAACTTCAGCTTCTTCAAGGTTTTGAGAAAAACCCTGTTCTTCTTCTATTCTACCCCATGATTCCACTATTTTCCCCCATTTCAATATTTCAAAATTTGAATTCTGCTCCTATGAATAGGCAGCAACTTCATTTTCCACAAGGTCCATAAATTTTTCCTCTCCTTCAAGGAGTAGCTTCATCCTAGCCTTTAAATCTTCAATTTTTTTAGCTAGGTTGTCTTGAAAGAGTCTTTCTTGGAGGTCACCAGCATTATCCTCTTCAAAGCTTTGAGCTAGTCCTTGGCATTCCTTCCCCCAACTCAAAATTTGTACATCATGCTGGAGAACTTGGGGAGGTTGAGGAATGCAAGGAAAACATTGTTGGTACATTAGAGGAGGGATGTGATGGCTAGTGGTATTATTCTCAATGGAATATTCTTGATCTAAGGAATTGAAAAGATTGATCTCCATGGGAGGTTGCTTTGATGCCATTTGGCATTGGAAAGCTAGGTGCACGAGATTGGGAGCAGATGTAGTGAGCAAGTGCAATTTGATAAAATGAATTTGGTGTAAAAGAGGGGGTTTTCTTCAGGGTAGGAGGGGGCATGCAAGGTTGACTGCCTTGAATAGATGGATTTCTCCATTTTGGCACCCCTTCCTTCATGGACCATACGGCTTGCGCTTGCCTAAACAAGCACTCCTCTTTATACATTAGCTCCTGCTAATATTTGTATTGCTCTTCCAACCTATCGATTTCCATTATCTGCCTCTCAAATTCTAGCCTCACCTCCCTTATGGTGCTAGAGCAACTAGGAGAGCTACTTGAGGGGATTCTCTAAATATTTTGAGTCTGATCCAAATTATATGAAGGAAAATAAAACCCATGATTTTGTGCAAAAGAAGTATACATACAAGAAATGGATGATTTTTGATGGCACCAGGCTGTTTAACCAATGGATTTAACTCAGAGTCACTAGATGCTAAAGGAAAAAATTTGATCTTCTTTAACAGGACCAGCATCAATCCTGCAACCTTACCACGTTAAAAACTAGTCCCACCGGGCATGCCAAAACTGTTGACAATTGGAGATTGCACCCATTAGTAGGAAAATAGGTTTCCTCCCTCTCCCCACAACATGGAAACTCCTCTCTCACCTGTGGGATGGCAAAGCAGGAGAGGAGAGTCTCTAGGTATGGGCTAGTTCCCTCTGATGTATCTCGTTTGTTTCAGGTAGTGCAAAATATAGGTATACAAATATACTTGGGGGGGATGAAAAGGGAGAAGAAATGCATGAAAACAAATAGCCTACTCTAAAGAGGTGATACACCAAAAATTAAGTGACCTTCCCACCTCCACACTCAGGATCAAACAACACATACATACACTGAGACTTGGTAGAAAGACCAGGCTACCAAAAATGATAGGGAGGTTCTTATGGAAAGCATAGAAAATAGGGACTCACCAAGGTGCTGAGAAATACACACTGTAAGTGACCTCTCTTGTTCTATACTTCCAAAATAGAACTCTACTCCTGGCAGCAGCAGACAGTGGCACTTTATAGATCATAGGTTTGCTGGTGTTAAACCTGTGAGAGCATCAAGAGACAATGACTGGACACAGACCAACATTTAAGGCATACTCTACACAATCTATCCAAATAGAGGTAAAAATTGTATTTTATTGATTCAGATAGAAAATTTGTAGTGCTATGTTCTTTACAAAATGGGAGAAGATCTTTTTTTTAAATGGCCAAGTCTACCAATTTATATGGGAAGAGCTAAGAGGATTCTCATTGGCCTTTTGCTTGTAAGTGGCTACTTGAGTCTTCATTAGGAAGAGGGAAAATGCTATAGCTGACATCATAAATCTACTGGGACCATGCTTGCTACCTTGTTTTGCATTCATCCTAGTCCTCTGCCCACTGGGCAGGCCTTTTTCTATGTTCTACAAGCCTTTTTTACCACTTGATGTTCTGGGCAGTAATTTTACCGCCCACTGTCATGGACTGTATGTGGGAGTTTTACCAACATCAACTAATTTAATGATGACCACGGCAGTTTTGTTGATGTTGGCCGAGTTAGCTGCCATGCACGACAATTTTTCTGATGTTGACCGATGTTGACAGCCTCCTTTTCTCCACCGGCTGCTTCACGTGGCAATGTTACCGCCCATTGTTTGTGTGTTGGCAGTCTCTTTTTTCCCACTAGTTTTGTGGGTGGTAATTTTTCTGCCCATTGCATAAAACTTCAAATTTTTTACGGGGTTTAGATGCATTGAACCAAAGTGCTTAAACCTTTCCCTTGAACTGAGCATGAACCTGAAGATGGACTGCAACCCGAAATTGAATGGCCTTGCAAAAGCAGGTGTAAAAGGTGACCGAGATTTTGCCTGTGGGCAAAATTGGTCAACAAGTTATGAGATTTACATGGAAAAAGACATAGACTAAGCATGGATGAGGCTATAGTAGTAAGCAATTGGAGGCCTCATAAAATTACAAGGGTAATCACATACTTTCAATATCCAAATCCAACCATGCCCATGTCTTAACAAGTATACACTACACCTAATTAGGGGCATATCATAAATCAACATATATGCCCCCCATATCATCCCAACCTTTCATAACCAATTATCAATATGTGGCATCCACCCAACCTTCAAACATGTAATACATTGCATCATCACAAACACAACAAAACATACCTTAAAACTATGTGGGTACACCATAAATTGACCTCATCAATATGTTAATGGATAAAATGACAACTTTAGAGACATCCACTTCTATAGCTCATAATCTTTTATCCTATGACCAAATTTATAATGAACCTATTCACCCTTCTATATTGATTGATCCTTACCCTGCTCAATGGGAACTTCCTAAATTTACAAATTTACAAAGTAAGGAGGATCCCCAATAACATTTAAGAGCATTTAGGCATGCATTTTATCTCATTACCTATGATGATGCTTTTTTACTTCAGACCCTCCCCATGTCTTTAGCAGGACCTATGTTGGATTGCTATAGTGTCATCACTAGGCACTCCATCTTTTACTTTACCCAACTCATGAAAAATTTCTTGGATCATTTCTCCATAAATATTTCTAAGAACATTTCCATAACTGACTTGTATTCTATTTACCAATTCGAGGATGAGTCCATTATATATTTTGTTGTTCAATGGAGGGGTTTAATCAACTAACTTTCTTTCTCCCTACCTCTACCAAAATTGATTAAAATTTTCTCTCGGTCATGTGCCAAACACATTTCATTTACCTTACAAGTTCAAACATTTTTTTACCTTTGAAGAAGCATTTACCATGGTAGGTAATTTAGAAATTTGAATGATTGATGAAAGCAAACTAAAACTTAGAAATAGGAATGCTAGCTTTAAATCTACTGAAACTTCCTCCAATCCTTCAAAATACCCCAAGACCAAAGGATTATCCAATGATTTTTTTTACTTAAAATGGATCCTCCTTTAGTGGTAAGTCATTCAAACTAATCCACATCTTCAAATCAAAACCAAAATCTAAAGCCCCAAAACTGTGATGTTCAAAAGTAATACACTCTCTTAAGGGAGTCTTATGCTTTGATTTTGGATAAATTGTTGAAATCATCAATAATCTAAATTCTACCCATTAAAAACCCTCAATAATTTGACTCATATCATCCTATACCAAGTTGGTATAAGGAGAATGATTTATGTAACTACCATCACATCATTAGACATAATGTTGATAGATGCAAAACCTTTAAGAACATAGTTTAAGACTTGATTGATAAAGGTGATCTTGTCATGGATAATCCAAACTTGCCTCCAAATCAAGATCTTGACATCTTATACCAACCATTTCAAAACCACCACCTTATTCAAATAATGAGCATATAAATGGATAATGTCCCATAACCATGAGGTTCATACCATAAACATTGTCCTTAATGACCTTATAATTGAAGAACCTATGACCCAAACTACACCTACTTCACTTCCCTCCATAGTGGAACCACCCATCCTTACTTTGGAAATATCAAATAAGAAAGATGACTTTACACCTAATCCAATTCCCTCAATATTGGAACCACCATCCTTCCTTTGGAAAACTCAACTAAGGAATATGGCATCATACCTATTCCACTTCCCTTAATAGTGGAACCACCTATTATTCCCTTATAACTTTTTCCAAAAGAAGAGGAAACCATAAACATCCCACTTCCTCAACCACTTAGTCTCTTCTTAGAAGCCCTTACTAAGGAGGCCAAGTCTACATATAAACCATTTTCAAGATTGGTTCAAAATCTCAAATTCCTATCACAACCAAACCTTGATCGAGCTAAATTTTGGCACCATCTTAGACTTTTTTACCTTAAAAAGAGGGATCCAACAAACTTATCAACCACCAAACCATCAACCTCGACAAATTTAACCACCTTCACCCTAACCAAACCAATAAACTCATCCACAATCTTAACCTTCAACCAAATCAACATACCCAACTCCCTTAAAAATGAATAAAACAAACCCAACTACCCCATTCAAACCTATCAAAAATTTGCTGTTCTTCCAACCTAATACTTAACTCATCCACCCTTAAAATTGGAATTAATACCAAAAACCCAACCTAAATACCAATAACCCAAATGGAGGAAGATCAAATCACTTAAGACTCAAAATCCTAAAACCATTTCTCCTTCCATCTCAACTTCACCCTTCATCCTAGGGCCATACCCCTTATCTATTTTAGGACCTCATCCTTCCACTTTGTTGAAGAAGCCAAACCCTCCAAAAAAGAGACCACAAACTCAACTTCATATGTTTACCATGACTCTACCTATAACCACCAAACCTTTAACCCCCAAACCATTAACCAAAAATATTTCACAAACATCAATCAAAACTTCACTCATAGTACCTACCCCTAAAAAAGTACCAACTCTAAAAACTAAAACAAATACATCAACCCTATTAACACCATTAATAGAATCATATTCTACTATCTTACAAAGGTTTTTACAAACCTTTGACATAACCCTACCTCCAATTAAACCATTCAACCCTCTTATCTCAAAACTAGTTTGATTCAATGATAACCTAATTTTTGCATACCATAGAACACTCAAGCATGACACTAAGAACTATAAAACTCTCAAACACATAATCCATGAATTATATTATACAAATGACCTTTTGATAGAGGATCCTCCTCTTATCCCACCTCTAAACCAAAAAATTAAAACTACCACCTCATATAAACCTACCTCCAAGCTCTCATCAAAGAGTATGGATGAACCTAAACAACCTACCAAGCCACCTAAATTTTAAATTGGCACCATATATGTGGTCAATTGGTCACAAATTCAAAAGGATAAGGTAAAATCTAAAGTATCCAACCCTTTGACATATCCTTATTCTATATAACAACCTAAATCACCTTTACCAAAACCCAATATTTCTATCTTGGGCACACCTCAATCCAACCCATAGGGACTCATACATAGGTCAATTCACAAATAACTTCTCCAAACCCTAGTGAAGATGACCTTGTTTAAATTAGTATAAACCTCAACTCAACACCATCAATCCATGAAAGAGTATTTACAATCAATTGATTTCAAATGCAAAGATCCTTGTCCTCTAAAATCCCTTGTTAGAGCCCTTTAAGTATCATCCCTTAGCACATTATAGGAATATAAGATACTTCATGTCCACCTCAATAATCTATATCCTCCCCTCTTCCTCACATCCCATATTAATCAAACCCAAATCAAAAGGGTCTTGATTTATGGGGGATCTAGTATCAACATCATCTCATCCCATGCCTATGATCAACTCAAGATTCTTGAGAACATCATGTCCTAAACCACTATCATGTTATGATCTTTCAATCATATGATGGCAACCACCTTGGGAACAGTTGTCCTTTACAAATGCTTAGGACCTTGATGCCCTAAATATTCTACATTTAAGAAGGGTAATTTTAATGCAATATACTACTTCAATGCCCTTGTATCCAAACCATGTGTTTTGTACCTTCAACCATACATAAATGCCCAAAATTTGAACATGAGGGTCAAGTTCACGTCATCCCTAACAAACCTAGTCCATTTAATTCATGTAACATAACTTACCACCCAAATTACATCCTTAATTCATTAAAAGATACAACCCCTCTAACTTATACCAATAAAGCTTCTATAAGATCAACCATACCATCTTCCCAAATCCCTAAAAAATACCCCTTGGAATCCATGTTCCAACATCTTTTGCTTGGATAATACTTCCTATTGACTCTTGATACCTGTTGGCCAATTTTGGCCTACATACAAAACGTGAAATTATAGTAAATATTTTAGAGGTCTTGGTGTGGAGCAAAAAGCTGAGTAGAGTTCATGTTGAATAAAGGATCCAAATTTATATATGGAATGAGTGGTCCAAAATATTTAATACAACCTACAAAACTTTTGAAACACTTTAAGTTAACTTAAATTGTAGTTTGTCCAAATTCAATAAATTAGGTCTCCATGGTAGTCATAACATTGAGGAGCATGAGGTAGGTTTTTCACAAGCCTCAAGAGTCCATTCAAGCCTTATAAATTCATGAAAATGATCAATCACAAGTCTAAATGGGCCAGACCATCCTCAAGACATCATCTAGAAAAGGATCGAACCACATCACTTATGTATTTTATTAGTCCACTAAAAAATCATTGTGATCCAAAATATTGAAGCACTATGGATTTATTCATGCTAGGAATATGCTTTGAAAGTTTCATGTCTGCATGAGATTTCTAGCTCAAGATATAAGTTTTTAAATTTGTACCTATAACATGGGATGTTCATGCAAGTGTCAAGTTTGAGCTTCACAACATGACCATTTAGATTCAGGAAGTCCTTAAAAGGTTTAAATTTGATCAAGATCTAATAGTCTGCATGAGCTCACATACTGACATATAAGATATAATGGTTTATGTTGGATTTAAACAACTTAAAAGGTCTATAGGTTAAATCCATTTAAAGATCTATGAGTTGGACAAGATCTGATGGTGCAAATTAACCAATTAGAGATCCAATGGTTCATGTTCACTGGTAATGAGGTGGGTCCAAGCTAGATCAATTATCAGCACTCAAGCATACCAGTAATCCAACATTACATAGGAACTAGTAGGAAAGTGGGCCTAGATAGATTATAGGTTCACATTGATTCATATATTATGATATAATGGTGTGATTTAAAGTCAAAAAGTCTAAGGACCTAGATCAAGGGTTTGTGTTCATTTGTATATAATGAACTAATCATGTGAATACAATCAATAGGGTTAGTGTATCTTAGGGACAAGTTAGATATTTCCAAGTGGCATTATCTCATTAGGTTCTTAGTAAAATCAATGGTTTACATGCATCTCATACAAAGTAAATCAACAAGTGAGGTTCAAAGTCAAAAAACTAATGGATATTTCATGGGAAGTCAAACATGTGACCATGGATAAACTAGGGAAAGTAGGTCTTATAGGTGTCATTTTACCACCATTAAAATAATACATTGATATAGTCAAGATGATCAATGATAAATGAGCACCATTTAAGATAAATATAGACCTCTGGTTCAAAGGTTTATGGCATAAAAGGTCAATTTTCCAACTGTGCTCACCATACTTTAAATAAGGACCTCTGTATATAATGAGCTCTCAGTTTTTAAGGATGCTCAAAGGCAAAATAGGTCTTTTAGACCTAATGAATATCAGAAGAGGTTATACAATCTATAGATCTAAATCAATATAAAGGGTTATAAGAAAAACAATAAAGGAGATTGGTTTTCCATCTATAAAAAATATATAGGTCTAGATTTGACTAAGTGTATTATCTATGATCATGAAGAGGCTCGCCACCCTTTATCATGGCCATATTTTTGACAAACATCCACCTAAAACTCATAAATCCATGATTATATCAGATCTATAAGCATGAAAGTTTTGTCTTTAGTGGAAGATGGCATGAAGAATCAAGGAAAAAGATATGGTGGTTGGGACTTGTAACTAAGAGCATTAAATGCATCCTCAGATCCTATGGTGACTTCTCCACTCAGTTAGCCATGATTAGTGTCTTGATTGATTATAAAAGGTGGCAAGGCAATCATTAGAGAAAATGGTGGTAGCTCAATTTCAATTAATGATCTAGGATGGTGTTTTCCCTTTCTAATGGCATGCTCCCACTTGGTTTTCTCTCTCTTCCTTCTCCTATATATCCTAGTATCTTCCACTTTTCAAGGTTTCTTAGCTCTTAGAATTTTTCATTCTTTTCTAGGACAAGGATACTCATTGAGATTTATGTAAAAGTGTGCTCATATGATATGGTTAAACCCTATCAAAATATTGTAAGAACTACCTTTTGAATTAATAGGATCAAATCTTTGCCTATCTCTTCTCTTTAATCAGTGCTTAGTATGCTTATGTATGGTGAATTTGTGAAGGAGAGTCTTCTTAGTTTATAGTCCTTCTACTTGCCTCTTTGGTGTTTTCAGAATAACTTTCAGGTCTAGATTAGTGTTATACTTGGAATCTCTTCTATGAAATATTTATGAAACTAGTGAGATTGTGAGGTTATGTAAGCTATAGTTGTCTTATGTTGATCTAGTGTGGGTTCAAGATTGTATGAGTGTCTATTTTAACTTTGGTGCATCACTTTTTTACCTTCTTATGATCCATTAAACCCTTTCTAACCCTTTTCTTAGTGATTTGCACTAGTTTAGGTGAGAATCAAGATGAAGCCAACCTTCTCTAGAGGTTTAACCCCATTATAGGTTACCCACATCCTAGGGTTGTTCCCATTGTTTAGTTAAATTTTAAATGGCCTAAAGAACCCTCTCTAATGGTGAAAATTAAGCCTAAAACAATATCCTTCCTACTCATCAACAATATGGAAACCTTGATCAATAACCTCATTATGATTCTAACATTGGAACCATCATCCCTTTTAGACCTCTCAACTATCAAACCAACTTTATCTATGGGGGACTTGATCAACCACCTTTGGCCTCTAACACCTCACCTTATGTCAAACCATTCACCTCTAATTTTTCCTTCTTGGATAAACCAAATTTTACCCAAACATACCTTCATCAATGTGGTTGGAAAGGATTTAGTTTAAGCCATTACAAGCATGAACCACATGATATTATCCCATGTAAAACTCAAATACCTCATGAATGAAATGGTCTTGTATTTATCCAACTAAAGGAACCAACTGACACACCTTCCATCTTAATCATTGAGGAAGAAACCCCATCCTCACCCACCTCTTCTTTTTTAAATTATGATGACACTGATTCCATCCCTCCTAACATTTTTTTTATTAATATAGTTAGTTTGGGATCCCTTACCTATAAATTTCATGGGGAAACAAAAACCATTCCTCTGACTCATTCAAATATGGTGGAAGATGATTCTCCCACCATTAATACCATCTAGTGTCAAGATGATGTCTCCCTTATCACCTACCTTGGTGTCGAAGACTCGTCCTTTCATAAATACCTTCTACCTAAGACATCAACCATGTTGAATGAAGCTACCATTGATATCAACTTGGGTAGTTAGGATAATCCTTGCATAATCAAATTTGGCTAATCTTTATATTCCTCAGACCATCAAGACTTCTCTTTTCTACATGATTGTAGCATAGCATTTGCTTTGTCTTATAGTGATATGCTCAGAATTGACCCTTCTATTGTTATCCATAACACAATCACCAATCTTAATGTGAATATTATTAGGAAAAATCTTCAAAGGATGCGCCCTCATATTTCACTTCTTGTTGAGGAGATACAACATCTCTTGTCCATCAACTTCATCTAACCCATTTTCAATCCACAATGGGTCTCGAATGTCATTCTTGTCACTAAAGTAACAAGGGAAATTTATATTTGTATGGATTTTTGTGACCTCAACCTTGCCTATCCAAAAAATGACTTTCCTTTACCTTAAATTGACCAACTTGTTGATCTAATAGCTGGCCATGAGATTTTGTCTCTTATGTATGGATTCTTGGGCTAAACCAAATCTTAATCACCCTAAAATATCAACACAAAATTACCTTCATCAACACATAGGCAACTTTTTCTATAGGGTCATGCTTTTTGGCTTGAATAACATTGGTGAAACCTATCAACATGCCATGACCTACACATTTCATGAACTCATCTATAAAACCATATAATACTATGTATATTACCTCCTTCATAAATCCAAACATCAACAAGATCACTTGGAAATCTTTATAATCATCTTCAACTACCTTATCTAGTTTCGTGTTCACCTCAACCCAAAAAAATGTGTCTTTGAGGTCCTTTTAGGAAAACTCCTTAGCTTTATTATTTACCTTCATGGAATATAAGTTGATCCTTCTAGATTCAAAGAAATCCTAAACATGCCTCCTCCAGATAACCTAATACAACTCTATAGTTTATAGGGTAAGCTTCAGTCCATTCATCATTTCATCTCTCAATTATCCTATATATGTCAACCCTTTCACCACCTTCTTAATAAGTACATCTAATTTAATTGGAAAAAATAATACCAAAAGGATTTTTAATCACTCAAAGGATACCTTCTCTCTCTCTACATATGCTCATCCCTCTGAAAGAGGACCAACCCTTATACCTTTACATCTCTTACATAGATAATTCCTTAAATGTCATGCTCATACATCATAGCAATCAACATAAGGAATAAGATGTATATTATATAATCTAAACACTTATAGAGTGTGAAATTTTTTATACCTATACTAAGAAGTTATGCCTCACCTTGGTATTCATGGCTTCCAAACTTAATCATTACCTCCTCAAACACAAAACCTTTATCATCACAAATATTGACCCCCTCAAGTACATGCATTCTAAGCCATAAAAAAATTAATGTATGGCTAGATGGATCATGCTTTTATCTAATTTTGACCTTGATTTCCTTATTAAAAAATATTTAAATGTAAAATCATCACTAATCAATTATCTAAGCCCATTTAACTAAAAACTAACCTTCCAACCTTGAGTTTCTTAATGAGTCCATCGTAACTCTCTCCCAAGAAGATGTTTCTTACCAAAAGACAATGTCCTTTGATGGATCAAAATTTCAACATGGCTGGGGTTATAAAATAATCCTTATACCCCTTTAAGGTGAGCCTTTTCCCTTATCCTTCAAATTTGCCTTTAATTATACTAACAACATGGTTGAATACAAAGCCCTAGTTTTAGGTTTCCAAAAAGCTTTATCCTTGGGAGTAAAATCGATCAACATTTTTAGTGATTCCCAACTTACAGTCAACTAGATAAATGGTTCCTATCAGTGTAAAAATGATGTTCTCTAAAAAATAAAATTTTGGTAGATGTAATATTTACATCATTTGATGACTACCTTGTCCAAGATGCTTCATGTTTGATAAATAAGTTCATCAACACCATGACTTCTCTTGACTATTAGATCCCATATGTGACTTTAAACTCTAAATATTTGTCACCATTCATATACTTAACCAATTTACACCCAAAAATACCTCTTTTCCATCTATAATATGGAGGAAACCCAACCAAATATTTGGTATAATCACCTTTTTGACTACCTTACCTTAGCCATCATCCATTCTGACCTATCTAGGACTAAGAGATGAGATTTGATAAAAATTACTACTCTCTATACCATACTAGGGGGAATCCTATACAAATAAGGCTTTGATGGTCTCTTTTTTAGATGCCTTCATAGCTAAAAAATACCTTTTTCAATCACAAAAACTCATGATGGGATTTTTGGAGGGAACTTTAGTGGTTTAGATATCACTAAGTGCATCCTATTATCACTTGGATTTGTACCCTTTGAGGAGATTTCTTAGTTCTTCTTATCTAAGTGGCATAATTAAAACACCTCTAGGCTTGTGGGTAGCCTATGAATAAGGTAAATCTCTAGATAGGGATAATTCCCTAGATGTACCACTTTGGATCACTACTACACCTAAACTTTGAGGGGGAAAGGGAGAGATAAAAATGAAATCAAACTATCCTAAGGAAGGTGTTACACCAAATAAGTTGATGACTTCCAACTAGCTACATCATACACATGAAACCAAGAGACTAACCAAGCATACACTTCTCCAATCTGCATCTTATAACATCAATATTACATTATGAGGTTATGGATGAATGTTTAGGCTAGGAGGAATAGATAAGAGAAATTTAATATAACTAGTGAATATACTAACTGACTCAACCTTGACACTTCCTAGAACACTTCACATGCCCTATAAGAAGAATATTTTAACCTTCAAATAGGTGAGAGAATGAAAGAACAATGTTAAGGAAATAATAAGTCATCACTAATAAAAATCAATCATCTAAGTAAACACACTATGAATAGTCATGGAAGAGGTAAAAATCAATATTCTTATTGATCAAATGGTATATAATTGACTAGGGATTCACCATACTTAGGTGGAGCATAAGTTACAAGGGCTAAAATGGCTATTTCTTATAAAAATTGAGAGAGAGAGGAGAAGAGAGAAGTCAAAGGGTCACAAGGACACTTGTTAATCAAAGAAAAGAAGTTAATTTTGCATGATAAGAGGATGTGGGATGAACCATCCAAGGTTATAAGAGACAAGTGGCCATACAAGGCATGAAACTCTTGAAAAGTGGCATAAAATTCCTTTAATTGGCCCAAAAAAGTTGCCTTCATGATTTGGACCTATTTGAACATCCTAAAACTAACTAAGGATATGTATGATGATTGAAATGAAAGTTGTGTCTTTTAGACATGATTTTCCATGAATTGGTTTTAATCTTGGTCATTTAACATCATATTTAAATGAGTTATCACCATTTGTAGTCTAAATAACTCTTCCTTCATACACCTTGCACACTTGGCCTCCAAAAAGGCATCAATTTTCCATGAAAATACATGGAAAAGTGTGAATAAAAATTTTCAATACTTTCCATAGCCTTAGACTACTTAGGTACACCTTAAAATGGCTCACACATGAAGTTTTCACCCTTCTCACCATTTTGTTAACTATGCCAGTTTTGACTGGCTTTGATGAAAGCTATTGTTTTAACACTTAGGAGTTTTTATGAAGTAATAAATTACCATATTGAGTTATTATAAGTCATAATATTCCCCCCAAACTTTATTTCATCTCTTGAATAGTCCTAGAACCTGTACAATGCATAAAAAAGTTAAGAAAACCCTATTTGTACCCTTTCCATATAGATTTCATATAGTCCAATAGGAATGGGAGGATCTTAAGTGAGTTATCTACAAGTTCCAATCACTTTCATGGTCAAACTAGTCCATTATAATATCTTTCCTACCTCATTTTCTCCATCAGTTCATTAACCAATGTTTGCAAGGGTTTAAGCTTATTTTCACCTCTTAACCTTTGTTCATAAAGGTTGTACATTGGATTTTAAAAATAATTCCACAAAATAAAATTTTAATACCTTCATCAACATATTTTAACTTCTTATATTCCCATGCACAACTTCAAGGGAGATGTGAGCATCTAAAACTATCTTGTCAAAGTTGATTCCTCATTTCAATAGGCCTAATATTATCTACGACCCCAAAAAGAAATTTTTTATGCTTTCTATACAAGGTAGAAGATTAAACACACCTATAATGACCTTATTAACATGATATAATATGTTATAATGCTAGAAGTGTGAATGACTCCTCTTTTGGACACTAGGCCTAAACCTTGTTTAATAGGCTTGAGTTGTCTTAATCCCCAAAATGGATTATTCATGATTTATTATACATATCAATAGATAAAAAAAATCTATTATACCCTCATAAAACTTTATTGGTCCATTGGAATCCACTCCTAGGGCTAGAAGTGGCATTGTCTTATCATTTGGTCTTTAGGCCTAAACATGCCTAAAAGGCATGACTGTAACTTTAAGAGTGTAGGTTTAACTTATTTAATAAAATCCTTTTTTTAATGTTTTACCATATTTCCATATATTTTTTACAACTCTCCACACTTTCCTACAAGGCTCTTTTAGCTTCTAGTTCATGCTTTTTCACCCATCTTCTTCAAAATATAGGTTTTATGTACAAGAGAGTGCCCTCCATCTGAGAAACAATAGGGGGCACTCCCCTATTTAATAAAAAAAAGGTGAATATTTTATGGGATTTAAAAATTAATATAGGTTCTCTATACCAATTTTTATCCCCTGACAAGGTCTCTAGACCTTCCAACTCCTCAAAATCTAAAACAGACTCCTAAGAAGATGGGTTATAAGTAGGATTCGATGTAGATTGTGTCTTGCTTGATTGAGGGTACATTTTCATATATTTTCATGATATTGGAGTTTAAAATTATGATCAATATAATTTTATATGTTCTCATCTTGCCTTCAAACCCTTATCACTCATGATTTCACCTTGAAGTAGAATTGTTCTTAAGATCAGTCAAGGTAGTTGATTGTATTTTTTTGTTCTTTCCTCAAAAGTGACTCCTATAGATATCCTAAAATTTTTATCTTGAATTTAGTGATTTAATTCCTTTATTGAATCTTCATGTTCATGTATATATGATTGGACTCATTCCTTTATGTTTGGACTACATTAACCTTAAGAATCATCACCTTCATTGCTCACTACCTTGTACATTGATCTTTAGTTAGATGTAGGTATTGATGTTTGAATTAGGCCTTGAAAGAAAGTTTAAAACCCTTCTTTAATTTTCCATGGTGATTTATAAATTATTTTATTCATCATTCATTTCCTTTATTTTATGAAATACAACACTTATATGTCATGATTCATTTCATTTTTTATCTCAGTCACCTCCAGCTGACTATGTGAGAGTCTCAAGACCTGTAGGTGAATATTTTAAAATTATAAACTGTGTTATTATATTTTTGGAGAAACTTTGAAAACTCTATTCAACCTTTTTGGTTCCATCTCAAACCTCCATGTTGGACTATGTGCTCTTATAGTTGGTTGTAGGGGTGTATTCTCAAATGGTAGAATGCATGTAGGTGTCTTTGAGTAACATGACACCACTCATCATCTTCTCTTGATGGTATTTTTAGATCATTAATGTCACCTTCACCATTTATAAACACTCACATATGGGGTAATAGTCTAACTTACAACTTTGGGTTAAGCTTTGAAGGATGTAGTATGGTTGTAGGTGACTGTGCTTAAGCTATTTGTACAGACTAACTCATTATTTGTGAGTGAAAACCATATTCCATGCACCTCCTTGATGTTTTCCATGGTAATTATGTGTTATTTAGTGAAACAAGACATTCCAACCTAGTCTTAAGAACCAAATGTACTCATTAGGACTAGAACTTGATATCAACTCATCGTGTTGTAGATAACACTATGGAATTTTAGTGTTCAAAGAGCAACTTGAGGGCTTTTGAAAACTATTCTCCTCAACTCAAACACCTCTATTATTTTTAAATTTGATATACCTATATGGTATATTGAAAGAAAAAATTAATTTTATGTTATATAAACTAATTAAACTCTATATAATAAACCTTAAAAAGGGCCTAGACCTCTATTTTGATAATTTTGGGAATTTGTCCCAAAATGCCACAAGTTTTCTTGGAAGGTCTTCTTAAGGTTACACTAGAATTAAATATTATCAACCACCTTAAAAATGGTGTTAAATAATTTTAAAAACTTTATAACCTCATATAATTATCAAACACATATTTCATGTTTCCCCATGAAGTGGCAGACCATATAATTACTATAGATGGCTATTTTTTGCATTTACTTGCTCTCTTGGATCTTGGAATGATTATTGAAGTTTTATTTGGAATTATATATTAATAAAATACATATATGGGAAAAATACATCAATTAAATTCATTTTTAAGCCATAACATAGAAGAAAACTCTAGTAATTGGAAGAAATGACTACAACTCCACTCCCTCACTCCTTGCAAACTGAGTTACTTGAGGTATCAAATCCATTATAAATGTGAAAAAAATAATTTATTACAGGAGATAATGGATTAAAAATCATATATAACCAATATCATCAAATATATTGTAAGGATTTTACCAAAAAGAGCAAAACCTAAAAGGTGCATAGATTAACAAGCAAAAAAACATAGTCAACTTCATGAGGATGGTTCATAAAGAACAAGACACCATTATAGAAAATATTATTATGTAAATTAATATATATAAGTATTATTTCACCTCAAAAAAATTATTTACCTATAACTTCTCCAACTATCCATACCAACTACAAACCTAAAGATTGGTTATATGTGCCTATAAGGGTGAAAAAGGAGCAAAATGGTTTTATCAAAAAAATTGACACTTCCAAATTAATTAAATAATTTAAATATATATAAGGAATCTAAATATTCATATCATTACCATACCCCATGTGGCACACTTCCCCATGGGTTTTACAAGTGCCAAACTCTTCTCTTTCCCTAAGAAAACTATTCTTTCTTCTGAAGCACTGACCACATTCAGTTAGAAATAGTTACCTAGGACATAATATGACACATGGAATGTTAAATTACCTTTTTAAACCTTTAAATTTCCCTAGGATGCCATATAACTCATTTAATGCCCTATTTTGACCCCTAAAATGACTCAAAATGATATAAGGACTAAAAGACTAATGACCAAGGCTAATTATGACATTAAATAACATTAAATTACCTTGAAATTAAATAAAATTAAATTACATATGATATATGTTATGAAAAAATATTATACCCTTAAAACATCTAAAATATCAAGTTTTTACCTATAGCGGTCCTACTTTGACCTACAAGGTCAATTTTGGTCAACAAATTGGTGACTCATAGGGGTAGTATACTTGCTATACTAAATAAACTAGTAGCCTTATTAGTCCATTGGGATTAGGGATTAATTTGAAGTTTGAAACAAAAGAAGGAGGCCTTTGGCCATTGACTACAAGCTTTAATCAAGATACAACCACTTGACTACCTCAACCACACAAAATAAGGGACACACACAAAACAAAGCAAACACACTAACAAAACACACATGTGATAAAAACACTTAGTAAAAATAAGAATCAAACAACTATATAAAACTAAAAATTAAGCATACCCCGCTTTCCAGGATCAAAATTAAAGTTTCTTACATCATCTTCTTCATGAGATTAATCAAGGTGCCAAACATGTTGCTCTTTGGATTAAACACTTGATAAATCAGACCTACTTCTTTGAACCTCATTTACTATGATCTTAATTAGACCATCTTGAAATAGGTATCCAATGTAGATATATTCCTCTTGGACTTGTACACATACCTCATATTGCTTCCCAATGTTCATCTTATGATCAACTTTCATCTTCTTTATAGGCATGGTTTCAAAAGGAATGGTTTCTTATTCCTTGGAATATTGAAGCCAATAAAATATTTTTGTGACCTCAAAAATCTGATGTGAACCTT
Source organism: Torreya grandis (assembly GCA_037957365.1). Lineage (NCBI taxonomy): Eukaryota > Viridiplantae > Streptophyta > Pinopsida > Cupressales > Taxaceae > Torreya > Torreya grandis. Next base: position 586,385 of record JARHVA010003335.1, on the reverse strand, counting down.
TCTCTTTATCATCTATTACATTTTTAAGAATGTCATATTGCTTACTATCACTTGTAATTAGCTATAAGGAAGTTGTAGACCCCTTGAGAGATTCAAACTCATTACAATTTTTTTCAAACTACTGCCACAAGTATTCATCTTCTATTTGATTAGCATCATGAAGGAGAAAAACAAGATAATATCCTTCATCCTCTTCTTTATAATCCAAAATTACTTCATCCAATATTTCTTCTTTGACATAAAAAAAAACATTATTCATTGTCAACCAAACAAGAAGACTCAACACAATGACTCACCTCTTCTTCATCATTTATGACCTATTGAGTACTCTCAAGTTGTATCTCAACTTTTATAACCTAATTTTGTTTCTCAAGGGATGAAATATCCTCCATCTCCTTTTCCTTCTTGGTGATGCCAAGACTAGGCATCTTGAAATTAGGCAACCTAGCTTAATGAGGCTGCCAAGGAATTACACTTTATTTAAGTAAGAGTTCTAAATTTTCATCAACCCAATAATCCTCTTTAGGTTCCCATAACATAGGTCCATCAATGAAAATGGTGATGGGGTGAGGACAAGATAAAATAGTTGGTGGAGGTGGAACATAGGACTCAAAATCAAGTTGAGAATGAAAATTAAGAGATTCTTTTGGGTGTTATTGAGGAAGGGGAGGTAGAACATGGGATAATATAACTTGGTTATCTTACCTCCACTTGAAAATAAATTAATTTCAATATGATTGGGATTTATCATTCTCTTGATGAAGGTTATATGGTGTGTGTTTAGGCATAGGGTCTTCTTTGGGCTCTAAACCTTCCATCACACCTTGACTTAGCAATTTCATCCTTGACTCTAACTCTCTAATTTGCTTGGCTAGGTTCTCTTGGAAAAGTATTCATTTAATTTGATAAGAATCATAATGAGGATGAGGCATACAATAGGAATCATATGGAGGAAAAGAGGTTTTTTGAGGAAGGATGGGAGGGTCTTTCTTAGGATCATGCTCTCTCTCAACTTCACACTCCTTATCAAGGCTTCTATCTTCTTTCTTCCCCCATGTCTCCACTATCTTGTTCCAGTTTAGGATGTTAGGATTAGGAGTCTCTTTTATAGGTAATGATGAAAATTTAGGAGTGGATGAAGTTTTCAAGTAACTTGGGATCTCTTTAGGCCTAGATTCTGCATCCTATTTCCAACTTGGGATTTCATATCTAGAGTTCACTTCTTGAGGTGGGGATGTAATTAAAGAGGACAATGAGGGATTATATTTCACTTATTTTGATGATTAAATGATTTTATTCATATTAATATTATCCAACTCAACTTTACTATCAATATTTGATTCAAAACCAAGATTTCTCTTTTCAACTCTTTCTTCCAATGGATTGGGAAAAGGATGAATTTGATAATCTTGATTGGGTTCATGAGTGGGAATCATATAGGATAGATAGAAATATTAGGGAAGTGGATATGAAGCATTATAGGTTTGGTGAGGCTACTTCTCATGAATTATTAGCCTATATTCCAAAGATGAAACTATGACACTCAAATCTAACATCTCACTTCTGAGCCTTTGCCAATTGGCTCTCTAAATAGGTTCCCACTCTCTTTTGACTAGCTCTAATGCATCTCTCACCTGATGAATGAAATGACTAGGAATATCTCGAAAATTTCCCCTTATTTTTTCAAGGTCTAACATGTACTTCTCATATCCCAAAAGTGTTTTCTTGAAGGTTGAAATGGAATGAGTTGAGAAGTGACTAGGTTGACTAGAAGAAAGATATAGAAAAGGCTGATTGTAGGGTTGATACACTTCATGACCAAACTGATAGCTATCATATTTGACCTAGTAAAAATCATACTAGAATTGGTATGGATCATAACAAGGATGATATATAATACCATAGGCTAGAAATACCTCACCAACTTATGTAAAATAGTACTCAATGCCAAGGCCATCCATAGAACTTCATTAAGAATCAATAACACAAGGAATGTTTATCAACAATCTTCAAAATGAATACCTAGGCTTCTTGAGTAGTTAATGTAACTTTGGATTCACCATTGATGCTTGGATAAATTCCTCCAAAGGTTGATTATTAAAAGATAATACAAAAAATATTTCAATATCTTGGACTAAGAGTCCCACTGGGTGTGCCAAAAATTGTTTTCACTTATATTTGCACCATTTGAGGAGATGTCTCAACTCTCCTCATCGAAGTGGCATAATTGAAACACCTCTAGGCTTATGGGTAGCCTATGAATGAGGTGAATCTCTAGATAGGAATATCTCCCTTGATGTACCACTTTGGATCACTACTACACCTAAAATTTGAGGGGGAAAAGGGAGAGCGAAATTTGAAAACAAACTATCCTAAGGGAGGTGATACACCAAATAAGTTGATAAATTATAACCAGTTGCATGTTACACATGAAACCAAGAGAATAACCAAGCATACACTTCTTCAATCTATAGATTCTCACATCAATATTACATTATGAGGATATGAACTAATGTTTAGGCTAGGAGGACTACACAAGAGGCCTTGAATGACACTAGTGAAAACATTAACTCACTCAAATTTGACACTTCTTAGAACACTTCACATGCCCTAAGAGTAGAAGCTTTACAATTACAAATAGGTGAAATAATGAAACAAAAATTCTAAGGAAACAAGTCATCACTAATAAAAATCAATCATCCAAGTAAACACACTATGAAAAATCATGAAAGAGGTAAAAATTGGTAGTATTATTTATCAAATGGTATGAAATTGAGTAGGGCTTCACCATATTCAGTTAGAGAGTATAAGTTACAAAGGAAAAAATGGATAGTTCTTATAAATATATATATATATATATATATATATATAGAGAGAGAGAGAGAGAGAGAGAGAAGTCAAAGGGTCACAAGGACACTTATAAAGATAATAAAAGGAGTTAATTATGCATGAGAATAGGATGTGGGATGAACAATGTAAGGTCATAAGATACAAGTGGCCATATAAAGTATGAAACTCTTGAAAATTGGCATAAAATTCCTTTAATTAGCTCAAAAAAATTGCCTTCATGATTTGGACCTATTTGAATGTCCCAAAATTGACTAGGTATAGGTTTTATGATTGGAATGATAGGGAAGTATTTCAACATACCTCTCCATGTATTTTTTTGAGTCCTATTCATCTAGCATCATCTATAAATGAGTTATCACCATATGTAGTCTAAAAAATTATTCCTTCACACACCTTACACACTTGGCCTCCAAAAAGGCATCAATTTTCCATGAAAATTGATAGCATGGAGTGGATAAAATGTGTAAATATTTTAAATGGTCTAAGAATACTTATGTACACCTTAAAAGGGCTCACACTTGATGTTTTCACCCTTCTCGCCACTGTGTTCACTATGTTAGTTTGACTAGATGAGATGAAATCTATTTTTTGACAACATAGGAGTTTTTATTAAGTAATAAATGACAAATAGTTAAGAAACCCCTATTTTTACCCTATCTATATAGATTATGTACAATCTAATGGTATTTGGAGGTTCCTCAATGAGTTATCTACAAGTTCCAATCACTTTCATTATCAAATTAGTCCATAATAATAGCTTTTCAACCTCATTTTCTCCATCTGGGAAATAACTAGGGTTTACAAGGGTTTAAGCCTATTTTGATTGATTGATATTTTTTCATAAATGTTATACATTGGATTATAAAAATAATTCCAAAAAAATTAAAGCTTAAGACCTTCATCAACATCCATAAACTTCTTATATTCCCATGCACAACTTCAAGGGAGATGTGAGCATCCAACACTATCTTGTCAAGCTTGATTCCTCATTTCAATAGGCCTAATGTTGTCTCTAAGACAAAAAATGGATTATTTATTCTTTATCTAAAATTTATAAGATTAAAAAAACCTATAATGACCTTTTTAACATGATATAATAGGTTAAAATCTATATTTAATGCTATAAGTGTGAACAACTCCTTATTTGGACATTAGGCCTAAACCTTGTTTGACAGGATTGAGTTATCTTAAGGCTCAAAATGGATTTATCATGATTTATGAGACATAAAAATATATCTAACGCATCTATTATACCTCCATAAACATGTATTTTTCCATTTGAATCCACTCTTAGGGCTATAAGTGGCATTGATCTCTCATTTGGTCTTTAGGCCTAAACATGCCTAAAAGGCCTGACTATAACCCTAAGAGTGTAGGGTACCCTATTGAATTCCATAATTTTTTCCATGTTATAAAATATTACCCTAAATGTTTTACAACTCTCCACACTTTATTACAAGTCTCTTTTAGCTTTTTTTTCATGCTTTCTCACCCATCTTCTCCAAAATGTAGGTTTTATGCACAAGGGAGTGCCCTCTATCTGAGACAAAAAAATGGGCACACATTTTATCTCCTTATAATAATGTGAATATTTTATGGTATTCATCAATTCATATATGTTTTCTATAAAAAAAATTATCCCCTAGCCAAGTCTTTAGACCTTCCAACTCCTCAAAATCTAAAACATGCTCTTACGAAGATAGGCTATATGTAGGATTTGATGTAGACTATCTTGTTTGATTGAGGGTCCCTTTTCATTTTTTTTCATGATATTAGAGTGTAATTTAATGATAAATTCCATTATATAGGTTCTCATCATACCTTCAAACCCTTATCACTCATGATTTCACCTTAAAGTGGACTTATTCTTAAGATCATTCAAGGTAGTTATCTGTATTTTTGTGTTCTTTCCTCAAATGTGACTCATGTATATATCCTAAATGTTTTAGATTTAATTAAATTATTTAATGAATTTATTTAATCTTCATGATAATCTATTTATTATTTAACTCATTCTTTGATGTTTAGATTACATAAAACCTAAGAATCATCACCTTCATTGCTCACTATCCTATACATTAATATTTAATTAGATGTAGGTGTTGATGCTTGAATTATAAATTTAAAGAATGTTTATATCCCTTATTTAAATTTCAATAGTTATTTATCAATGATTATATTAATTTTTCATTGCCTCAAGTTCATGCAATACAACACATATATGTCATTTTTCACTTCACTATATATCTTAATCACATCTAGCTAACTATGTGGGAGTCTCAATACATGTAGGTGAAGATTTTATAATTGTAAATTGTGTTATTCTCTTTCTAGATAACCTTTTAAAAATCTATTCAACCTTGGTGGTTCCATCTCAAACCTGCATGTTGGAGTGTGTGCTCTTATAGTTGGTTGCAGGTGTGCATTCTCAGATGGTAGAACACTTGTAGGTGTGTTTGAGGAACATGACACCACTTATAATATTATATTTATGGTATTTTTAGATCATTAATGTCACCTTCACCATTTAAAAACACTCACATATGGGGGCATAGTCTAAATTAAAACTTTGGGTTAAGCTTTGAAGGAGGTAGTATAAATGTAGGTGACTATGCTTAAGCCATTTGTATAGACTTAATCATCCTTCATGAGTGTAAACCATATTAATTTCACCTCCTTGATTTTTTAAATTTTAATTATGTGTTATTTAGTGTAAAAATACATTCCAACCTAGTCTTAAGCACCAAATCCACTCATTAGGACTAGAACTTGTTATCAAATCATCTTGTTATAGATAACACTATGGAATTTTAGTGTTCAAATAGCAACTTGAGGGATTTTGATAATCACTCTCCTCAACTAAAATACCTATTTTATTTTTAAATTTTATATAAACATATGGGATCTTGAAAAAAATGTACTTATAGGCTCTAAAAACTAATGCAACTCTGTATAAGAAACCTTAGAAAAGGGCCTAGACCTTTGTTTTGACAGTTTTGGGAATTTATCACAAACTACCAAAAGTTTGATTATAAGTTCTTATTGAGGTTAAAATAACATTAAATATTATAAAAAGCTTAAAAATGGTGTTAAATCATGTTTAAACCATTCAAATTCTAGAGAATGCTCAAACACACATTTCATGTTTCACCAAGAAGTGGTAGACCATATAATTGTTGTAGATGGCTATTTTGTGCATTTATTTGTTATATTGTCTCTTTTAATGATTATTTAAGTTGTATTTGGATTTTAAAATGAATAAAATACATATATGGTCAATAATATATCATGTCACTTCATTTTGGAACCATAACATAGAAGAAAACCCTAACAATTGGAAGAAATGATTGCAACTCCACTCCCTCACTCCTTACAAAATGAGTTGTTTGAGATAATAAATCCTTTAAAAATTTGAAAAAAATCATGGATAACATGATATAAATTATTAAAAATCATATGGAACCAATACTATTAGCTATATTGTATGAACTTTCCCAAACAAGAGCAAAACCTGTAGGGTGCACAAAATAGTAAG